>JAJKFI010013260.1:0-57881 GCA_029204185.1 Lerista edwardsae
CTTGAGAGTGAATGCCTTCCCATAGGGAAATTACCAATCCCAAAAAAAGAGCTCCAATTTTCCTCTGGCCTACAAGTGGTTTGCCGAGGACAGGTCCCATAACCATACGTTGTACAACCTACAGAACAGAACACAAGGTGCTCTAAACATCAGACAGTACTAAGGTATGTTACAGTAATTGTTTCAATTGTAGCATAATAGGGAGATCTCTGTGACGTGCAATATTTGGATCACTACGCAACCAGTAGATTAGTTGGGTCAGGTAAACAGGACCGAGGCGTAAGTAAAAACAGAATTACACTGTTTCCACACCTGCATTACCTACAGAGGTGTAGCTGGGCCTAGCACACAAAGAAAACTGTAGATTCACTTCTGTCTATTGCAAGAAACTGCCTCTCCTGGGATGCACAGCATTCCTGGCTTATTGAGATATGGGTTCAGGGCTTGTGCATTAATTTTACATTTCTTCAAATCCTCCTCTTACTCCCTTGTACCGTCTAAAATGATACAATCTAATGCTAAAAGCAGCAAAAGCTGTATTTTTGAGTCTCAAAATTTACTATATCCGTTTTAAGCCAAATCCACAGCTGTTGCAATTCTCAGCGAGCGGTTCCTTCTTTCAGGAAAATTAAAAACAAGCACATGGCACTGAAGAGTTAAAACTGGGCTAAAGGCTATTACTACACATTTTTCTTGGGAGATGTTGAAAGCCACATGCTACTGGGATGGTAAATCACTTGGGAGAGAAACCAGCTGCCCCACAATACTGGAGCTGCAGAATGCCAAGAGTAGTACTTCGTTATGTCTGACGAGCACCTGTGCAGCATCTAGTTTCCTAACAAAGCTTTCTCTTAGAGAGCTGGGGACCTCTATGGCATTTTGATATACTGCATTAGGCCTCACGAAGGCAGCCAAGGACATCTAGGAAAGAATTCAAACAAGGCTACATGCCTTGTGAACAGTTAGCAAGGAGCCTAAAGCAAAGGAAGGTAGAGCATAGTGTGACTGAAATGAAGCTTCATTAAAGAAAGATAGCCAGAGGCACACATGCATAATTTACTGTAGTAATTCTAGGCCACCAAGGCTATTAGGTTCTAATGGCTTTCATGCTCTTGAGAATGTAATGTAAGCCCAGCAAGCAAGGTGTCCTCCAGGGAGGTATCTGTATCAAAGAGCGACTGTGGCAAGTAATGTCCCTCAGCTGAAGCTAATTTAATTGTTTGATGGTTGCTGGTAAAAAACAAAACACAAATAACAAACATCCAGCTGCCTGTTGGGTTTCTGGAACTTCTTGCCTCCATTACCCGTCTTGCGAATTCAGCCTGACACTGAAGAAAGTTCATAATCACTGGATGAACTGGACTGCCTTACGACTTTCTTTTGCTCCTTGATCTTCTGCATAATGTCAACTTTCTTCTCAAAATAGTTTACCAGGACTGTCTCTGTAAGGATGGAGGCCAAAATTTGTTCAAAGGAGATGGACCAGTCTGTGTCAACGGTGCTGCCATATCGTGCAGCGGAACTGCCAGCCTCACAACCAACCAGTACTGTGTCATCTGCAATATCTTCGCACTGCAGGGAGCCTGTGCTGACCATGGAATATGAAGACATGGACATATCATCTTTGGTTTCATCGTCTGAAAGCAGCTGTAGGGGAGACCCTGGACCCTCCCCACTTCCATCTACAAACATCTGAGTTTCTTGCTGCTGCTTTTCAGCCTGAATATCTCCAGAAGCTTTGTCTTCTGGGGTAGCTTGGGGATACCGCTCCAAAGTTGAATTCGGACTCTGTTCAGATGCTGGAGACTCTTCTTCACTCACTGGGTCCTGGGGGTTGTTTGCTTTGCAATAATCAGCCTTCTTAGCAGGCTGGTGAGAAAATTTTTTGCCTACCTCCCCAATGCGCAGGAGAAGGCTGGCGACTGTGGCAATGGCGTGATACAGCTCTTGCTCCACAGGATCTTCACTGAACATGTTGTAAAGGGTCTTGCAGAGCTCTATAAATTGCTCCTTAAAAAAAGAGAGCGATACACAGTATGACAGCTGCTCAGTGTTCGCAAACTCTTCAAACTGACAATGATGAAAAACCACAAGCATAAGGAGAGAGAACTTCCAATATACATTTTTAATTATCTCCAGTTAACATTCACAGTTAACTGCACAGTTAGATTCTCAATGTTGGACATTCACATTTGAGATGTGCATTCATCTTTTGCAATTAAAAAACTATAAATGATAAGAATATATCCACCTTTATCTTTTTTAAAATCAAGTGAAACAAATAATTAGAAATGATGTCATTTCCCCAATATAGAAAAGAGTGACCTGAGAGAACTTCTCTTCTCAAGCCTTATTTTCACAAACTACCATGTTCCAAAATCAGAGACTACAGATCTAATCCTATATTAAGAAGCTAGAACTAGCCCAAGGCACAGAATGAAAAAAGGGAGGAAGGATGGAGATGTCTGTATGATCTTCATTGGATGAGCAAAATGAGGGCACTGGCTTAGCTCACTTATTTGGCACTCTCTGTTTGTAACATGGTATCTGTCTTGCAAACTGAAATATGAGAATCAATATGGACATTGTTCTGTGATATCTGCGCCTTGAAGGTTGAAATATTGGAATGAAAACATGTTTGTGTCCAAGACACAATTATACATATTAAATGCGAACACTAGGTTTGACCTCCCAGACTTGTTTTTCAAAAATATATAATGTCCATCTCCCATGAATACTGAGATAACACAATTAAAATTGATATGCACATTTTTGACAAATTCTCCATCTGAAGTTCAAACACCAACTTGATCCTCACACCCGTTTTAAATCTGGGATAGGGAGAAAGACAAAACGTGCAGTATCTTAAAGAAGGCCTCTCATTGCTCTCTAATTGCAGCAACAGAATTTTACACAGTGCTACATTTGAGAAAGGTGGCAGAATGGTTGAAAGTCTGGCTATTCCGCTGCAATTCCATTGTTCTCTCAAGATTAACCATAGAATGACTGTGGTATGAAAGGAGTTGCAATAAACCTCCGCTTGAAAGAAAGTCTGGGTTTTGCAACAGTACAACTCTGTTTTACAACAATAAAAAACAAATTTTTCCTGCTCAGTTAGAAACACTATATATTTTAAAGATTTGTTATGTACAGCAATTTTTCAAAGAATTCCTACCTGACTCATTTTAGGAAGATCCTTGATGGTTTCTTTTTTGGAATCTTTTTCCTTAGCCCACAGTCGTAGGTAATATCTGTAATCTTGGGGACCGGTACCCTTGTCCTCTGCAAGAAAAATCAAGCCTTATATAACCAAAGATTTTACATGGCAAAATTGTATAAATAATGCATATTCTTGAGTTATGATGACTTTCAAGAATATGCAGACTTTGTATTCCTTTTTGTCTAGGGCACACTCCTTTTGAAAACTCAACCATTGGTTGAGACAGCAACCATTTAGCATACCGTATCAAACGAACAGCTACAAGAAGACATGCTCTGTGTGTTTTGGAGGACAGTTAATGCCTCCAGCAGACCAAGCACAACAAAAATCTGACTCTTGAGAGATAACCACTTATGTTCTACTCAAAAGGCAAATTTTAAACCTAATAAACTAGATAGGGTGAAGTTCTGGGAGGTGAATCAGAAAAGTAAGGAAATGTCACAGTACAATGCCTGTTAGCATTATGAAAACATCACCACCTTGGTCTTTGGAGTTCCCATCTCTGGCTGCTTTGTCTTCTTGCACAGATGCTTCTAATAAAAAAATAATACAGAGATAATACAATAGTAAATATGAATCTACTTGGAATAGTGCAAGACTTCTAAAAGTTCACCCCAATACTGGGGATTCTAAAAAAGATGTGATAAAATATATATCAACAAAAATATATACAGTATATAACAAAAAATGAGCCAGCTGTGGTGAAGTACCCATCATTTTCAAAAGTACTGTATAATCTTCTCTTCTGGATATAATAAGGGGGAAAAGCTTCTGTATGTTTACTGCAAAAGTCAGTTGTGGGCTGAATCTAGTAAAATAAATCAGCAATGACATTATTGTAACTTTTTCCTGCTTTCAAAAACTGAATCTGCCTTTTTTTTTAAAGGAGGGATAATTGTTTTTCAAAATACTGTATCAAGGGGTCATTCCATGAAATTGCTAACTACCATGGGATGCACTGCCACAAGTTGATGACCATTAGTTTAGATGTGTTTTTAAATCTTGTCACACAAAAAAACTGGAAAATCACACTGCCAGATGCTGGGGACAAAGAACAGAGTATCTCCAGAATATTTTGCACATTTTGTACAAGAACTTCTCAAGGGCATCTCGCTGATCATTTTTGGAATGAAAAGTCTGTGACAGATGGACCTTCACTGTTTCTAGTGAAACAGTCTTATGTTCGTATTTACAAGAGAAGGAAGACGATATTACAGTCCAGTTACAGTAAACATTTGATATGGAGGGATAAAACAAACTAGGATGAAACAGTGCATGGTGCCCAATATGTCCAGCACAAAATATTAATATAATTAATGAAATGCGTTTTGATCTACTGAAAAGATGAAGGAAAAGAGCAACTTGTTAACCTGCTGAAGAGAAACTATTCAGCAGCCCAATCCAACTTAACTTCTTGTGTAGCGATGCAGCAGGATAAGCCCAAGCCATCCTACTGGTTCTACTCAGACCTGCGCCATATCGAGCTGGTGCAAGTTGGTGTCAACCCAGGTCAGGGTATTAAGGCTGAAAAGGGAGTTAGAATATTGGTGTGCACTGCCACCGCCAATACCACTCCTTTCCTAGCCCTGATCACTTCTTGACCCATCTCCTCTCCATTCTGGTCCTTTCCCACATTCTTCGAATCCCCTGTGTAAACTTACTGGTGCTAGAGGGTATTCATGGTCCGCTGGTGTATAGTCTTGGCTATTTGCTGCTGGCAGTGGCCATGCCATGCTGAATGGCCTTTTATGACAACCGTAAAGGGCCTTACACCACCAGAATGAATGTTCCAGGGCTCCTGTATCCACAGATTCCATATCCATGGTTTCAGGTATGCTGGGGCACCTGCCCCCTCCAGTGTGCTCATTTACTCATTTTAAAATCTTACTGGGTGAAAATATTCTTCCTTAAACTGAGCACTGTAAGTCTAGAGGATTACAGTGTTTGCAAGCTGCCTCGCAGCAGCCAAAACACTTTAAAAAAAAAATCTTGAAAGATGTCAATAGGAAGTGAAGTTAGCACTTCCTGCTGAACTCCTTCAAGTTTTTTTCCCAAGCGTTCTGGCTGCTGGGAAGAATATTTTCACCTGGTAGACTTTCAAATAGGTAAATGGGCATGTGGGGGAATTCTCTTTATCTGCTGTTTCTGGTATCCGCTGGGGGCGGGCAGGAATGCATTCCCAAGGGATATCACAGCACACTTGTACAGTGTATTTAAAATAGGCAAATAGGAATCAGAAGAAGGAACAACTTACAGCGCAATCCTATACCCTCCTTAGCACTGGCACTGCGCTCTTGCGCCGGCCGGCCGCTGTCACGAATGTGCCATAAAGTGCATCCACGTTGACGCTCAGGCGCTCAGTCGGCACTCGCAGCAGTGTTGGCTTGGGCGCCGCGTCAGCACTGGCCGTGCACCAGGCGAGCATCAGCGCCGCTCTGTCAGCGCAGGGCCTCCGCGAGGGCATTCCAGAGGCGTTGCGGGGACGTTACTAGGCAGCGCAGTGGGCAGAGACGGCAGTTATGACGCAGGACGGCTATAGTGCCAAATCCTAAACCCCATCCCTGGCCATGGCAGCCCCGATTCGGGCCGCTCCTATCCACGTTCCTCTGCGCCTGCAAAAAAGCCTGCAAAAAAGCAGGCACAGACCCAAGCAGGCCCATAGGGGTGATTGGGGCTTATGCGGGTGTAAGGGAAAAACCTCCCCTTGGCCTGCACTTCGCTGCTGCTGCCTCCTAATAGGCCTTAGGATATTGCCCTGCTATGTCGGCCTTAAAAGGCCGGCACAGTATAGGATTACGCCCTTAATTTTATTGCATTAAAAATCCGAACAATTAAGATTAAGAAAACAACATTTTATAGGTTGGATCCAAAGGTTTCTTCTGTTGATGGATGGAGATTCTTCCAGAGGAAGGGAACCTTTGGCCAAAACATTGTGGTGATAATAAGAAGCATAACTAAAGCAATTTAACTTTATATGGGCTTTTACTTCTTCAGGTAGGCAGGTAATCTTACTAACCAATAGTGGCACTCAGACTAACCTTGAGAATCACAGTGCAGGAAGATATCCAGTTCTGAGACAAAAGGAGATACTAAAAGAAGGAAAGGGAAGAGAAAAAGGAAGAGAAAGAAGGTTTGAGGTACAGGGAGAAATTCAAGGCGGAACAAAAGAGCAAGTCAAAATATAGAGCAACAGAAATAAAGGGAGAGGAAGATTTTAAAAAATGAAAACAAGATGCAAGAAGATTTGAAGATCTGTGGAAAGGAAACGTGGTTTCAAGATCCACCAACATTGATCTTCCACAATGGTCCGTAATAGCCCATCTTCTCTCATCATGTACTTGCAAGAGCATTTCTGTGACACCTGCTTGCTGAGCAGGAGAACTAATAAAACCACCCAGAATGGCTTCACAGCATCAGTCAGGAGAGAACATCATTGTTACCTTCTGTAGCGTTATCCTCTGTAAAGTAGTTTGCAGCCTCCAGAGCAGATTCCGCTTCCTCTGAGTGCAGAGCTATACAAAGAGAGAAAAGGGAGAAAACCATTTCCTCACCGTCACTTATATTTCATTTACATCCCTGCCTTATCAGAAGAACCTCAGGAAGCCCACAAGCATTTCTCCTTGCCCTTGAACCTAACCAGTCCAATATACCAGTAGGTGGCATGCTGAACCAAAAAGCAGGTCAAACTTTTCTCTAAGAAATGAAACAGCAGCTCTTTTATTCAGCATGAAGGAACATCTTTAGATGACAGCATATAATTTAGCTTGGATAAACAATTGTCTCATTCTTCAGAATCAGCAAGACATGAAATATCTGTGATGATATGTTTTTACTGAACTAGTTTCTGTTGTGAGTAGATAGAAATATTCAAGTTTTTGTTAACAGGCAATGACTACTTGTAGAGAATCTTCAGGTCACCTTTCCTACTATTTCTACTGATTCAGTAGGTCCAAACTATATTTCCAAAATGGCAGGAGAGGAAGAACACTTAAAAAAGAGATATGCAAAGAAGTAAACCTTAAAGCAGCTGACAAAAACTTAAAAGCTGCTCAGAGAAGCACCTGAAACTGGGCAGGGAAGCAGGAACTTCTACTGAGGAGCAACTAGCATAGCCTGAAAAGCCACCTACAGATTAACGATTTCACTCAATAACTACACCAATCAAATCCATTAAAATCTGTAAGTCTGAACAGAGTATTTTAAATACTTCCCAACGTAGCTTAACATATCTGGCTAGGATGAGCCGGTCTTATTGTCACACCAGGTTCCCTCTTAAAGGTCACCACTTTAAAGAATTGTATATATGTGCCATAAATAAAGTCCACTGATACAGAATTCAAAAAGCCTGATGAATTTGAAAACACCTACAAAACACATGTAACAGCTAGCATGCAACACTAAACTATCACCAATGGAGATGTGAAAGAAAAAAGTCAACCACCTGGAGACAGATGTAGTTTGTAAAGGAGTTTTAGCTTCTCAGTGAGATCACCATGATACATTCCACCTATGAGGAAAAGGGAGAAAGAAAAAGACATTTAGTGTCAATTACAGTAATACCTTGGACAGAATGAAGCATATATTCCATGAAAGTCAAGAGCTGTATGAAACAGTCCTACTGGATCGTCGTCAATCTCGGGGTTGATATGGGGGTTCAAACTCGTCAATCAATATGGGGGTTGATTGGCCCAGCGACTCAAAATAGGTGTTGATTGGCCCAGAATGCACTGCTTTTATTGGTCAGAATGTCAATTACACCAGGACAAAAAGCACCAACAAAATCAGCTCTAAAGGAAGCTGTTATTGAAGGTATGCTTGTACTACTGCTATACTGTAGTTGTACTAATATGTATGGCAGTAGTTCCCAAAGTGGTGGGTCATGACTCACCATTGAGAACCTTGACTGGGCCATTCGCCCTTAAGGGGAGTGGCCTAGTAATGGGTGTCCCGATGGCATCTCAGAGATCGCAGTGCTGCAGGTACAAAGGGGCACTTTAGCTTACCTGGGGGTTCAAGGGGGCTTACTGCAGTGTCGGGGAGGACCTCAGGTCCCTCCAATACAGTGAAAAGCTGTGATTAGCGCTAGAATTCCCCTTCAGTTTTCACTGTGGGTCTCCCTGAATCTTCCCAGCACTGGGCCTGCAGGCCTCCCTGACACTGCAGGAGCCCCCCCTCTTGGTAAAAGGCCACTGGTAAATGGCTTCTGGATGCCCGTGGCACCACAATTGCTGCGGCAGCACCAGGACACCCCTACTCCAAAGTGGTACTTCGGGAACCACTCATGTACAGTATTATTGCTATTTGCGCTGAGTGTTTCATATCTTTCCCCTCACAACGGTTGTGTAAAATAGGAAACTATTCTAATTTTACAGATGGGAAACAACGGTGAGAGAAAGTCACTTTTCCAAGGCTACACAGTGAACCTATGGCCAAAATGAACCTTGACCCAGACTTCTCAACCGAACAAACTGGCTTAAGTTGCCATCTGTCATATTTAGATCCTAGACCAGTGATGGTGAACCTTTCGGGCTCAGCATGTCAAAACTTCAGAAAATGTTTGACTCTTCTGGTACGTCAAACCCTCCCAAACAAATGAGAAATTATTTGTTTATTTTAACAAAAAATATAATCCAATCATGTGTGGTGCTATGTATTATATAAACATTATTATATAAAAAAAATGAAAAATGAGCAAAATAAATTTGTCAGGGATTGGTGAATGCTGGTGTGTCACCCCAATCTTTGTTGTGTGTCACCTTTAACACACATGTCATAGGTTCGCCATCACTTTCCTAGACAATGAGATGTCATAAAGAGGTAGAATGAATCAACCAACCAGTTCTACCACAAACATAATTATGCTTGCTTACAGTGTCTCTCACTAATGACTAGGCAAAGGTGAAGGTGGCAGGATGGGGGGGGGACAAGAACTGCTTGAACAGAAATCTTTTGAAAAGCCACTTACTCATCCCCGTTGCAAACTCCTTGAAATTAATGAGTGCATCTCTGTTTGTATCCAGGAGTCGAAACATTCTCTCTGCCAATATTTTTGTGTGCTGGCCACAATACCAAGGAGTAAGGGAAGAAAATAACTCTTTGAATTGCTCTATGTTGATGCGGTACTGTTCTAAGTAGGGAAGGCTCTGGTCTCGCTGGGCAGCAGCAGTGCGATTTCCCCAGTAACAGCTCATTAAGTGTTTTGCCTTTGAAGAGAAGGAACAGATGATGATCTAACATTCAGATCTTCAGCCTTGACATCATTCTTATGGCTTGTAGGAGCCATAAGTAGGGGTGTGGGGTTTTTGGTGATATTTTTTCCAAAATTTCATGATCAAAATAGCAAATGGCGGTGTTATGTTTTCTTATTATACATTCTCTTTCCAAGTTCGCGTTTTTATTAATTTTAAACGCTTTAAAAGTGTATATAGGTCAGTGGTCTTCAAATTTTTTAGACAGAGACTCACTTTTTAGAATGGCACTCATACTGGGACCCACCAGAAGTGATATCATTAACCTGGAAGTGATGTCGTAGCCGGAAGTGCCATCAGCAAGCAGGAAGTGCTGTTGGTGTGACATAATCAAATGACACTCCTAGAATGCAAACTGGCATTCTTGGACTGAAGCAAATGCACAACCATGAAACATCTTTGACAAAAAGCAAAATTAGGACAAAATATTATGTAGAACCACTGAACTAAAAACCATTAAATAAACCTCACTTGAAAATTGAGGAAAATTGAACTGTTAAACTCATAAAAGGAATATAACAAGTTTCCAAATGACTGCTCCCAGCTTTCTGCGACCCACCAGACATCAGATCACAATCCACCAAGTGAGTCTCCACCCACAGTTTGAATAATACTGGTGTAGGTGAAAAGTATCAGCAGATGCAGCCAGAATACTATTTCAAATTGGAAAAGTAATTAATTTTAATTTCTGGAAAATATTTTAAACACCAAAATGCAGTGTTTTGTGTTTTTATTCAAATATTTTAATCCCCCAAAGGTGATGTTTTGTTTTTTTATGCTTTTTTTAAATAAATGAGATTAAAACCAAACCCATCCCTAGCCATAAGAAAAAAAACTTCAGCAACTATGAGCTGACTACCATTTTACTCTCTATAACGTTTGTTTATTCTTAGGCGTAAGCATGACATTAGCTCAGTTCTGCAACATGAAGGTAGGCTAGATCAAAAGGTGAGCACCATAATTAGATGATCGTCATAATTAAATCAGAGATCAGGCATGCTGTGGTCCAGGCATGTGGGTTGCGAAGGGTTGGACATGACTTAGCGACTGAACAACAACATAATTAGATGCCCATCATAATTAAAATAAGAAATGCCATCAGCTTGAAGTGCAGGCATCCTTTAGTAACCCAAGTGGAAGCAATGAGAATAAATTTGGCAGCTCTGCGGCCTTTGAAACCTCCAAATGAAATTTGCATTAGGACACTGTCACTCAATGCCCCTTGGCAGTAGATAGCTGAAATAACGAATACTAATGTTGTAACCAATACTCTTCTGTTCTAAGCTTAATGAATACATTCAATTCACCAGATGATTTGAAAGGCCTTGGTTGAAAGGCCCAGTACCTCTCAACCTCTGCAGTTTTGAAATGAGAACCTAAGAGTAGTTTGTCAAACTAGACTTAAGTATAGCTCTGCTAAATAAAATTCCATCCCTTCTAGTCAGTCTACATAAAAAGGTACACTTTTAATGGCCTTTCTTTTAAAAATAGCCATGCCAACTGCATGCATGTTCAGCGTGATCATAATGATAAATTGTTTGCTGGTAGGAAGCAGGACATGGACCAAATCCTCCTCTCTAAGCAGCTAAGAGGCAAAAATTGTTACTTTTTAAAGAAGGGCCAGTTGGTTGCTGGCTGCTGAATGAGGGAGAGTGAAAGTGTTGGCTGCTGAATGAGGGAGAAGAACGGGACATGTAGAACCTGTTTGCATACCTAGTTCCTTGTCCAACTAAGGAAACACAAATGGGATGTTATATGGTCTTTAATCTGTATGGCCAGGACAGTTCAAATGTACTTAAACTGCTTCCACTGATACTTTCTGCTTAAAGTCTTAGGACCTTTTGGAGAATAAATCGGTTTACAGGACCACTGTTTCCAAGATTTGTGCATCTTGGGCATCCTTAATGCTAGGCAGGCACTGAATAAACATCAGCTAAACAGAATTTCATCTAATTGACAGCACAATCCTAATCCTAAACTTGAGGATTTGGCCAGACAAAGGAAGGCATATGTAATGATTCTGAGCAGAATACTGAAGTCTGCATTTGGAAGTTATTGATCTGTAAGACAGGAAGGTGCAAAAAACTTGATGACAGCTAGAGAAGAATAGATCTATTCCCTTGAACTCAGTGGATAAACACAGCAAAACACAGCAAAAAGCTAGTCAAATAAAAGCTAGTCACTCAATGAGAGGCAGGCGGGCCTGCGCCAAATGCAGCTCAGCTTTAGTGCGCTCTGGAGCCTTCCCAGGGCAAAGGGACTCCAGCCTCCCCATTGGTTTCCTTGGATCTGTGCCTGCTGTATAACAGAAGCAGAGCCAAGGAAGCCATGCAGACTGAATCGGGGCCTCACGGCCTGGGGACGGAGGCTTGGATGTGGCCTAACAGTCACATTCCAACCCTACCCCCTCCCTGGGCTGGCACACTTACCAGCCTGTACACCCCCACCAAGTTCCTCCCTCCTGCCCGCCCTCCTCAAGCTCAGATCCACTCTTGCACCAGCTGAGTTCAATGCTGCAGTGCCCCTCCTCAACGCCCTTGGGCTGCTAGTGTCGGCCCAATGGCACTAATGTCAATGCAGGGGTACCAGTTGGAGCTCCTGCATTGGCGCTAGTGCCCTTGGGCTGATGCAAGCACGTTGTGTTGACCCAAGGGCCATCATTGGATTGTGCCCTCAATGAGAGTTCCATTCATTTTTCTATCTCCAAAACCCAGTCCAAGGAGACAGCTGAAACAACACCTCTGAAATGTTTTCAGGCTTTGCCTTTGGTGAATATGAGGTAGGAGGGAAACAGCTAGCTGTAATAATAATTTATCCTACCTTAAATACTACATAAAGTTCTTCTAATTCTTGCATAGAAAAACCAATGTCACCAGATATAGCTCGGACCTAGAAAAAGGCAGAGAAATATTTTAAATTCTGTTAGTTGTGAAACCTCTGTAAGAACAGGAAGCTATATTTTATGGGGCAGGATAAAATGACTTTCAAAGCTTGAGGATTTGGCCAGACAAAGGAAGGCATATGTAATGATTCTGAGCAGAATACTGAAGTCTGCATTTGGAAGTTATTGATCTGTAAGACAGGAAGGTGCAAAAAACTTGATGACAGCTAGAGAAGAATAGATCTATTCCCTTGAACTCAGTGGATAAACACAGCAAAAAGCTAGTCAAAAACATTAACTGCATTTCCTGCTTTCAGTGCACTGTAATTGGAAGTGGGAACAGGAAATGTGTCTACTCCTTTTCAGCTTTTATCTCTTTAATCGGCTCATTGTCAAACATCTACAAGGGCATTGGAGACATTTGCTGCAGACATCTGATGCTGTCTGGAGGGAATGGACACTACAATGGCACAAACAACAGGAAAAAGAAGAGGCAAGAAGATGTGAAAGCTATTCTTCCCTTGAGATCTTCCAGGCACAGCAGCTAGAAGGATGAGAAAGGTCAGTCTCTCCTGCTGCCACACCCCTGCTCCCTTGCGATAGTGGGGGGCGGGAATGATAAGAAAAGACAGACAACTAGGAAAGTTTTGTGACAATACCTCTTGAGGTTCTCTTATAATAAATATGTCAAGTGTTTCCTCTGCTTCCCATTGTGATCCGTTAAGAAAGCAGAATAGAAAGCTAAATGGCACTTGTTCCAGAGTACATGGTTGATGCTTTCTAAAACCATCACAATGCCCCAATCACATCAACCTAAATTTGTCACAAAACAACTCTGTGTAGAAGAACTCTATAAAAAGTACTCTTCAGTTATAGGCCAATTGTCCTGGCACCTGAGAAGATAGGGTGAGCTAAACAATCCAGATAAATTGGGTAATAATTAGAAACACAATCAAAACCTTTAAATAGTTTATTTTAAAAAAACACCTCAGGTCCCACATACCACACTTCTCTTGGCTGTGTCCTCCAAAGAATGGATCACTTTTAATCTTTGTTTAAAGCGCATTTGTTCAATATCATCTGATCTCAAATGGCTGAATTTCTGTAATCAGAAAAGGTGATCAGGTTCAACATTAAAGTTAAAGCGTACCACCATACATTATATAACACACTGTTACGATGATTAAAGCAGCAATGAAGAACCCTGCTGGATCAGGCCGAGGCCCATCTAGTCCAGCTTCCTGTATCTCACAGTGGTCCACCAGATGCCTCAGGGAGCGTACAACTAGATACTTGCATCTTGTTGCCTCTCCCTTGCACCTGGCATTCTGAGGTAGCCTACTTGTAAAACCAGGAGGTTGCACATACCCATCACATTTTGTAACTGTGGTGGACTTGTAGAAATCTGTCCAATCCCCTCCACTTTACTCTCACAGCCACGAATGGCTCTGAAGGCAAGGGGGTGCTTTAAACAGACATTAATGAGCCTGAAAAACTCAGCGTTTTGCCTCCCTCTAGGCATACCACTGCTTCTATATTATTATACCACTTTCTTCAATATTATCATGCCATTGTACAAATCGATGGTAAGGCCACACCTGGAATATTGTGTCCAGTTCTGGTCGCCGCATCTCAAAAAGGACATAGTGGAGTTGGAAAAGGTGCAGAAGAGAGCGACAAAAATGATTACGGGGCTGGGGCACCTCCCTTATGAAGAAAGACTGCAGCGTTTGGGGCTCTTCAGTCTAGAAAAAAGGCGCCTGAGGGGGGACATGATTGAGACATACAAAATTATGCATGGAAGGGATAAAGTCGATAGAGGGATGTTCTTTTCCCTCTCTCAAAACACCAGAACCAGGGGGCATCCACTAAAGCTGAGGATTGGGAGAGTTAAAACAGATAAAAGGAAGTACTTTTTTACCCAGCGGGTAGTTAATCTGTGGAACTCCTTGCCACAGGAGGTGGTGATGGCATCTGGTCTTGATGCCTTTAAGAGGGGATTGGACAGATTTCTGGAGGAAAGGTCCATCGTGGGCTATAGGCAATGATGGATTGTGCAACCTCCTTACAAAGGTGGTGGGCTACTGGTACCGGGTGCAAGGGAGTGGCAACAGGATGCAAGCATCTTGTTGTTTCATGCCTCCCTGGGGCACCTGGTGGGCCGCTGTGAGATACAGGAAGCTGGACTAGATGGGCCTTTGGCCTGATCCAGCAGGGCTCTTCTTATGTTCTTATGTTCTATGAAACTATCTATACAGATAAAGGTTAAGGAAGACAGGATAGGAATGCAAACTAGCAAGAAACTTTGGAAAAAAGCGGGGGAATTATGACAAAGCGAAGAAACACGGCCAAAACCATTCGACATTACTAAAATTGGCTGAAGAGCCCATACCCTAAATTTGCACACCCCATGCTTATGCAGAATACATTTTGGTTTTACAAGTAGTGCAAATAGAAAATGGCCTACAAGTTTTTTTTTTTTTTTAAAAAGGAAGACAGCTCCTTACCTCATAGGCTGTTTTTATAAGTTCAAATATATCAATTTTCACCAGTGGCTCATCTCCACTTGTCACATTGGCACAGGGGTGGGTGTTAGTTTGAGAAACAGTCTGTTGATTAACTACATTGTCCAAATACCTACAGGAAAATCAAGTGAAAACAGAAATTTGGATTCTTGTGCTATCTCAAGATTAGGACCAGGAGAGTCAGAATCATTCCAAACATATTATATCCTTTACCCAGGCTCATAATTTCACTGATGATATTTTCTCACCAATGTATAATTAATTCGTTATACAAGCCTTTTGATTTTCTGCCATTTTCAAAAAACTGGACACATATACAGCAAGAAATTATTTAAATAACCTATAACACTAACCAAACTTTGAATTTCTGGTTATTTACATGAATATGGACATTTTAGTAATTTTTTTTCATACAGTTATGCTTTTTTCAACAGAAACACTCAAAGAATACAACAGAAACAGTTCTTGCACATGAGACCCAGAAAATGTAAATGTAAAAGGAGGCAGAATGTCTCTTCCTCCTTCTGCCAGTTACCAACAGGACAATGAAAGGGCCTTGGTATCTCCAATGTTTTTTTTCTACTAGCTGAGGACTAGCTGGCCACCAATGTAATTTGGGAGGGAAGGGGCTGAATGGGAGATGCCCCCCTTTCCTTCATTGTTTTTCCTATCACTAGAAATGTGGGCGAGTACAATAAGATTTAATATGAACATTTATGGTATTAAGACAGGACAAAAAAGGACTGAAATATCTCTTTATGAACGTCATGTTGGCTTTAACATTTTTAGAGTCATGGATGTAGCTTTTTTAGATTAAAAAGGTTTGGGGACCCAGAAGTGGGTTGCGATCACTTTTTTTCAGGCTCCTCGCACCTCTTGGAGGGCCAGCATGACTCAAGAAAAAGTCATTAAAAGATGCTTCCCCCCCCCCACTGCTGGTGCATTCCTGGGGATTGCGTCACATCGTTGCCTCACCCCTTAAGGGAGAAGGGACAGGGCCTCTTAGGCTGGGGCTTCACAATGCTCAAGTCTGAAAACCTCTACCTTCGGCAATACACATTATGTGAACATCTTTTGAATCAAAAGTAGGCTGTGCTTAAGCCTCAGTCCTATCCTCAAGGTAGACCAGTGTTATCTCCTTGTACGCTGGCACAACTACAGCCCTGTTAGTGTAGATTCATTAACATTACAAAGCAGAACCAAAGCTACCTGCCCAAGATAGTCATGGCTTCGCCTTCGTCACAGCAGTTTAGCAGCTTCTCCATGTTGGCATCCAGGATGGCCAGAGATACCTGCAAGATGACCTTGATGCCTTCATAGAAGAAACAGTCAACAATGATGACAGCGCTTTCAAAAGGCATGACACTGAGGAACAGGGTGAGGAACCAAGAGAGAGAGATACTTGAGATGACTCCCAGCTCCTGCATCTTCTCAGATAACTGGGGAAGGCAGTCATGTGTGAGCTCCTGGAAGATGCCCTGATCCACCAATGCACCTGAAAGGGCAACGAAAACAGAAGAAAGAGAGACAATGCAAAATAAGCTCATGTTACAGATGAGGGGTAAAAGTAAAGCTATAGTAAAATACTACTTCAAGTAAAAAGTGGTATGATCAAGCATGAGTTCACAGAAGCATATCCACCATTTGACCTGCAAAGTGAGTGTTGTGAGCTGCCTCCACTGAAAACGATTGTGTGGCAGGAAGGAGTGTGGAGTGAAGTGAAATACTGTATAAAAGCGCAGCCTGCAATGTGTTAAACTGCAATGGCATTTCACTCATGGAAGCCATCACACAGTAGTCCCAGAATAATGATCACATTCCTAATTCACTAGCTTGTTTCTAAAAGACAGAGCACACTGCTATAGTATTTGCATCAAGTCTTTTTGAATCAATGGTTCTTGCATGCATTCCAGAGCAAAACACAACCTGCTGTTGTAGATTCAGTAACATTTATATGCAATAAATAACTCCTTAAATAAATGAAATGAAGTTTTAAATTACAAGGAATCTGGATTCAGTTTGATTTCTGAAGGCCCAAGTACAGATTTCATTAAAGCCACATTGCCCTTAACCATCAGCTCACAACTGTTGACTGGCTTTGCTTGCCACCCAAAATTGTGGTTGCCTCCAAGGCAGCCCCCTTCCCCTCCCTAAAATTTCCCTCACTTATTCTGAAACAAAAACTGAACGCATGAGAGTGCATCACTGGCTGCACTCAAGACATCTTGGATGAAGCCAACAACCAAGCCCCATGATTTCCTCACCTGTTCTGCACCAGGAGGGGAAAACACAGGGAGAGGTTATTGCGGCTGTGATTTCCTTAGGCATTTTGAATGCTTTGGCAAAGCCCGGCCAAAATGACACCTCCCCCACCCTCGCTTTCAAGCAAGAGAGGAAAGTGGAGGCCTGGAAGCTGCCACTATGTGCACATTTTTGCTCCCCTGTTCCAGAGCAGGAGAGGGAAGTGAACTGGGAGAGGGACAAAGCGGGCATACAGATAACTGCAGAGAACAACCAGAACCACCCCTTGCTTCCCCGCCTGCTCTGAAGCACGAAAGAAAAGCATGGGGATCAGCTGCACTTACTGGAGACATGCAGGGCACCTCCATGGAGCAAAGCAAAGCTTTCTCCCACCCAGTCTAACCAGGCTGAAGGTGGCAAGTGACACTGTAGAGCAGTGGTCAGGGAACAGGGGTAAATTACCCTAAATGGGGTAAAAATGAAATTCCTGGGGGTAATGGACAGATAGGAGTATGCCCCTCATCCTTCCTTCATGACCAACATTCTCTCTTCTGACCAATGGGAAGTTCCTCTCACGCTTGATGGATTTCCCTTGCTTCCAATAGGAGATTAGAAGCGGCAAGGTATTTGGCCCCCAATAGGCAGCGTTCTCCTCCCTTCCCAGGCGGGGAAGAAGGCCGTGGATATCGATCCCGCTGCTGGTAGAGGGAGAAAGAAGCAACAGCAGAGAAAATGGCGGCCGTGGCTGCAACTGCGGCGGTGCCAGGTGATGGGGGAGCCAGTGAGGCCAAGCCTATTCCGGGCAGCGAGACTGGCGCAGACCCGCTCAGGCAGCCGTGGAGTCGGCGGTGCTCGATGCCAGGGAAGAGCCCAAACCAGCTTCTGGGTGGAGAGGCCGAGGAGCTGCCGCCATTGCCGCCACCCAGGAGCCCGGCAGGGACGCGAGACGTACAGGCGTGGAGGGGGGGCTCTGATGAGCAGCTGAGGTGTGTGTGTGCATGTGCCCGCAGGCGTGTGTGTGTGTGTGTGTGTGTGTGTGTGTGTGTGTGTGTGTGTGTTGAAAAGACTTCTGTGGACGTGCCTCTGCTTGTGAGCAGCTAGGGCTCTCCCTGGGTTTGCCTTGTCTTGCTGTCCCAAGGAGTGGGGCGGGCGGGTGAGCGAGTGGGGGGAGGGCTGGGGTGCCTGCGCAGGGAGTCAGGGACACAAAGAGAGGCAGGAGGCAACGAGGCAAGGCGAACAGCAGAAAACAAAAACAAAATCAGAACTGCTGTTTCTGGCCTCTGTGTGTGCGTCGTGCGTTGTGCGTGCGTGTGTGTGTGTGAGAGAGAGAGAGAGCCAGCCAGCCAGCCAGCCCCAATCTGAATTCATTATAGAGAGAAATCTTAAGTCCAAGCACCTAAACCTGTTCTCAAAAAGGTAAGCTAGTTGTAACCCAGAAGGGTTGAATTCTATTCTCTCAAGGTCTGCAGGTGTACCCAAACTCTTTACAACTTCATATTTACATAGCATTAATTAAGCTCATCAATTAATCAAATAAAAAGCAATGGGTTCCAATATGTAATTTTTTTTCTTTTGTTCTGGCGGGGGGGGGGTAACGTCAAGGGGGTAACGTCGGCATATCTAAATATATTTTGGGGTAAAAGGTAAAAAAGTTCCCTGACCCCTGCTGTAGAGGACCTTCTCCTTATTTCTGCTGTCAAATAAGTGCTTAAACTTTTTTTTTAAATTAAAAACAAACCAACTTTGCATGAATTTTCTATATTCCACTGGTGCTCCACAAAGTTAATCCACAGTAGAACCTACCAACTTATATCATTTTTGGCACCGATTTCTCACTCATTCTGTTTTTTGAGAAGGTGACATTTTCAGACTCAGAAAGTAGTAATATTGTTCATCTCAGTACTTGTTATTCCTTATCAGGAGATCTGTGCTGTAATCTAGGCACTGTGGGTACTGATGAGCTCAAAAGCATTCAGAAGGAAAAAGCACCTAGAGGCCCAGTATACGAGCAAGGGTTTAAATAAAATGAGTATGTTTGACCTAGAGGGAAGATTAAAGGGTAGAAAATGAGTTTCTGAAAGGATTTCAGAAATTATACTTATTTTCTGTCCACTGATGATAAGATTAGATCTAGTGGGCATAAAACTATAGGAAAGCAAGCTTAGGTTAAACATTTTAAAAGACTTCCTAAACAAAAGAAAAAAATCAATAAGCAGATCTGGAGAGTTTAAGCAATAATAGTCTGAAGAAAAGTCTGAGATGCTTCACATATCAGACACACATTAGAGATGCTTCTGAATCTCCTGTTTTAAGAGGTTGGACTACATAAATTTGGTTCTATTGTACTCTATATTTAAGAAAAATCTTATACAAAACTATGATGATCTTATGAAGCCAAAGCTTTCCACATGCTTTTACCTCTGTCCTAAGACCATTGTCTTATTATTCAATAGTCAGCAACTAAACCATTTGTCTTTCAATGTTTCTGGCAGCTTTGTGCCAATGCATTCTAGCTTACAAGGGTAATTTGGCAAAGACTTACCAACCACCCTAGTATTGTAGTAATCTGGCAGCATCCTCTCACACAGGGCCACAAGGAGCCAGAAAGCTTCTTCCTCGTTACAGTATAGAAGTAGCACAGACGTCACAATGTTCATGGCCTAAAATTGACCATACCCCCAAAAAGAAAAATCCATATTATTGAGAAGCATATTTCAAAAGGCAATCATTTACTTTTATTTAGCTTGAGAATAAGCTAAATAAAATAATAAGCTGGATGAATCACAAGCTGGAATCTAGATTGCTGGGAGAAATATCAGCAACCTCAGATATGCAGACAATATCACTCTAATGGCAGAAAGTGAGGAAGACCTAAAGAACCTTCTGATGAGGGTGAAAGAGAAAAGTGCCAAAATTGGCTTGAAGCTCAACATTAAAAAAAAACTAAGATCATGGCCACCACTCCTATCACTTCCTGGCAAATAGAAGGGGAAGAAATGGAAGCAGTGACAGAGTTTATTTTCCTGGGCGCCAAGATCACCGCAGATGGTGACTGCAGCCAAGAAATCAAAAGATGTTTAGTTCTTGGGAGGAAAGCTATGGCGAACCTAGACAACTTAATAAAAAGCCGAGACATCACCCTGCCAACAAAGGTTCGCATAGTCAAAGCTATGGTTTTCCCAGTAGTCATGTATGGCTCTGAGAGCTGGACCATAAGGAAGGCAGAGCGCCAAAGAATAGATGCCCTTGAATTATGATATAACTGTGCCAATGGAGAATGCGCTGCATCCTGCTATGGAGGGGCAGTAACGGAGAAAGTTTGTTCCCTCACCTTGGGGCTGCTTTGCAGCTGCATCAGTGCTAAAATGTTGGATAGGATTGAGCTGTGAGTTATATGTGCCGGGGAGGGCCCTGACCATTGCTTGTCGGGAAATATTAACTGATTATTTTCTGATCATTATTAGTCATTTCATGTTATGACTATTACTATCTCTCTGCTTCTCCTACTTCACAGAGTTGTTGTGAGGACAAAAGAAGGGGAGGAACCATGCACACCACCCTAACCACCTTGGAGAGAGCGTGGTGTAAAAATGTGAAAAACAAACAAAAATAATTTTGCCATGGCAGGGGTGTCAAAAATTTAGGGCCCCAGGTGTCAAATGACCTAGTTACACCGTTGCTTCGGAAGGTACTAGAAATCACATTTAGAAATGTGATTGACCTAGGATTCCAAGTGCTATCACACACTGCTAAGTAATCTATGGCTGCTTCTTTCTTACCTGACAGTACCCAATTGTGGGATTTCGAAAAGCATAAGCTGTGAGCACTCTTCGAAGTGCCGCGATCCCCAGCTCATTCTGGAAGGCAGGGTGCTCTGGCATTGAACGATGCAGATCTCTTTCAATTTCCTCTGTTGCAAGGTTGTACTTTCCCATTGATTGTTCCACCATGTCTGCATAGTACCCAGGATGAGTGACCATCTCATTCCATGCCCCTGCAGTGACACATGAACAAAACTGATTTTCTTCTACATGTATAAGGTATGTTTAATATTGGTCTTCCATATCCGGGGTGCTTTCCTGCAGGCCACTGGCATACCAGGGTGGAAGGTCAAGGGGGGGAAATGCCCTGGGGCACCACCTGGCAGGGGGGCCATGACACCCACCGCCTGTTTTTTGTTTGCTTCAAAGGTCTCCAGGGACCTTTAGTTCCTGTTTTTCGGGGGGGAAACCGGAAGTGATGTTTACAGACCCATAGAAGGCCTTTTGGAGGCCTCTGGATATGACCAGCATTTTGCAGTCCTGACCCCAGGTGGCACAGGGTAAAAAATGCTAGTAGTAAATATTAGGAAGAACTACCTGACAGTACAAACTGTCATTGAACACATTTCAAGACCACCAAATATGAAAGAAAAAATTGGTTTAGGTCAAAGGAATCCTTCCACCGGGAGAAATCAGACTAGATGACCTTCGAGGCTGCTTCCTTTTTGGGGAGCTATTCCATCTTAATGGTGGAAGTGGTTCACCACTGCTGACTGGAAAATAATCCTTTTATTTGGGAACCTGTTGAGCATACAGCATGACTGCTCACCTGAAAAGAGGAGCCACAGCTCCCCACGAAGATTGTCTGGAATCCCTTTTAGTACCAGTTCACGTGTTTTGGCTGTGCGATACATACACACTCCTCTTCCATATTCAAAGAAATGAATATTCCATGACTCCTCCTTCATCTTCTCCCTTGCCTAGAGTGTAGAATGGTATCAGGATCACACTTTAGGTATTTCATTTGACCCAGTTTCTGGGGAGGTGATTTTCACTCCCATGCAAGCAAATTTTGCATAAATGTGCAAGCTGAAATACAATTTGAGACAATTTTTCTCTGAATGGGCAAAAGCGTTAACAGAAAGAGATTAGTTTCAACATCACTAAATTTTTGTACAGCAACTAGAATTTTTAAGCACCGAAAGTATTAATGTAGAGAAGCCTTTGTGGACAGGCACACTCAAGACAAAATGGAATAACTTAGCAGACCTAACTTTCCAATATAAGGTAGTACATCATATATCAGATGAAAGCTCATTGACAGTTTTTTTATAGGAACAAAAAAGGGAAACCTAATGTTGCCTGTGGCTCTCAGGCCCAATGCAGAGTGCTGGTTTTAAGTTAAAGAGCATCTCCTTATATACCTAATAAGAATTTCCTCAAGAGATGAGTCTGGCAGATCTTTTTGATAAAATGGTTGACCTGATGCTTTTGCTTTTACTGCCAAAGATGATCATGTTGCACCATTATGGTGGGACATTTTTTCTTCTGCTCGTGCCTTTAATGTTCAGATGAGCACCTTTTAAATATTTCCCTGTTTAACTGATCAAATCGTCTTTTTCTTCCAATGTATGAATTGTTTTTAAATAAGAGTTTTCTTACTTAAATAAACATCAAAGTATTTGTTTTTCTACCGTGGTGATAAAGAATTGGTAATCTACCTCTTTGGTCCCGGAGATGTTCTCAGAGTTGGTCCGGAACAGCTTGAGTAGTCCCTGGGATGCTGTTGGTATCTCAGCTGTGCAAAAATTGCCTGGTTGATTGTTGAGAGGGGAGTCAGGACTGAGTGTAAGTGGGCTGCTGGGAGACAGTGTTGGAATGTCCTAAAAAATAAAAATAAACTGAGAATTTCAAAAGGCACAAACAGGTTTCCATTACAATTTAAACATTTGATGTGGCCAAAAGCCGTCACGTGAAGGGTCTTCACATTATAGACCACAGCACACAAATTTCTTCAACCTGCCGGATCAATACATTGAAATCCTGCTTTAAGAACTAAGGAGGGATTTTTTATTGACTCTCCAGTGAGGCGGCTGTCAGGAGGTTGCATAAAATATGCAAAGGTTCTGAAATATGAGCGAAGGTCACACATTAGAATGGCAACTCCATAGTCACTACTGTATGCACACCTATTAGGGAGCTATGACTAATCCTGAAAGTGGTATGAATGCATTTGCATGGCATAAGACGTGGCATATCTTTATGCATTAATACACTATGTTTTCAATGTGTAGGCCTTACAAATGCAACATGAAAAAGCAACACTGGACACTAGCTGGCTGAAAATGAATAAGAGGTCCTTCTGACTGTCCCTCCTTTTGGACGTTGGGTGGGTGGTCACAGAGGTGGCACCTTGCCTCTGAATGCACCTTCTAGAGAAGTTCACCTGGTCCTGATCCTTGTATCATTTTGATGCCAAACAAATAACTTATATTTTTCCAGACACTTAACTCTTGCTAGACCACGGTATTGGCTTTTGTGTTTTTATGTCTGCTGTGCCATTGTTGTAACCCAGGGGTCTCCAAACTACAGCCCAGAGGCCACACCCAGCCCACCAAAAGATTTTATCCGGCCAGCAGTAATTTAAAATATTTGACATTTTAACTTATTATATACCATTTCTCAGTTTAAGCATGGCATTGTTTCTTTATACATGTCAGGTTCCTCTTTTGTTTTGTTCTGAATCATATCATGCTGATTACAAAAAAGTTCCAAGTAAAACTTAATCATTCATTGAAATATCATTCATTCATTTGTAAAACGGGTTTTTTTTTTACCCACAAAAATCTGTAAAATATACAATGTGGCCTTCGTACTGAAAAGACCCCTGTTGTAATCTGATGATATTGTTATTTTGCTGTCACGGGAACAGCTGTGCTGAAGAGAGAATGAACAGGAAGCAAGCATACATTTCCTTAAACCAACATACAGGATGCATCATTGGTAAAGTTCTCTCTCTTACACACACACTTTTCATAGGACAGAAATTAAGGCTGTTCTTTACTTTTTTAATGTTGAAGTTATGGGTAAACTCAAGAAGTTTGCAATTTTCCACATCTTTTACAGAGTTGAACAAAACATTAGTTCATTTCCCA
This sequence comes from Lerista edwardsae, assembly GCA_029204185.1. NCBI lineage: Eukaryota > Metazoa > Chordata > Lepidosauria > Squamata > Scincidae > Lerista > Lerista edwardsae. The sequence goes on from JAJKFI010013260.1 coordinate 24,032, forward strand.
TTGTTCCTTATTATAAGCACCTGGGTGTTGTCAGCTTCCGGCTTTAGAGACGAAGTCTGCCAATTACAGAATGCTAATATCCGCCCCTGCCCCCAGCTTGTACCTCACTTCGACGGTCACCAAAGGTCCTCTTCCATCCTTCGCCATTGTTACAGGATTGCTTGGATGGAGTTCTCTGCAGGAAGTCAGAGATTCTCTGTACAAGGAAATCCCGGTCTTTCAAGTTGGCAAAAAGGAAGGTCATTTTGCTCTTGGTGCTGATGGATAGTGGGCTAGGCAAGACGCTGGAACTGTCGGCTTTCTCAACAATTGTGACCTAGAGAATATACATAGATAATGCTCCATAACGATTGGGCCCAGTAACTTGTATTTAACCTGCACTAAATATACTCTTTAACAGTTATCTTGTTCATTATTTCATCATAAGAAGAGCCCTGCTGGATTAGGCCAAAGGTCCATCTAGTTCAGCTTCCTATATCTCAGATGCCCCAGATGCCCCAGGGAGCACACAAGACAACAAGACACCTGTATCCTGCTGCCACTCCCTTTTAGCTTACTACCATCAAGTTCTACCTGAGGACATTTCTGTTTTTCTCCAGGCAGAAAGACAGCACAGTGCATGTGAAAAATGGGGAAGTAAATAGTCACAAGAAGTGTCATGAAGAGTAGCCTATTTTAGCTTGCAAAAAAGTACTTCCCATCCTCTCTGAATGCTTTGTCTCTTTTTGTGAGTTTATCATGCTAAATAATGTATTCGCTCCTTGGTTCTGGAAGGTGCTTTCGGCAAACACTGAAGAAAAGTCATAAAAAGAGAAACTAATTTTTGGGAATACTGAAGAAAAGTGTTGCACATCCATGGGTTTATCTCTTGTGCATACTCTGCTTCTTTGGAAAGTGGCTAAACAACCTAGAAATGGGCTAGCCTACTGAACATAACCTCAAATCCAAAGTTAAAACTAAAAACAATATACTGTTTTGTTGCTAAGAGAAGTCATCACCAGAAGCAGTCTCCCACCTCCCTGAGTGGTATTATGAGATGACAGGCCTCTTCTGTCTTGCTAGCAAAACAGATATAGTTGTTGGAAACAAACATCTGGCCAAGGATGTGTATTTTGTTGAATGGGGTCCACAAAGTACAGTCTGTGTGTCCATCAAGACGCTCATCCTTCGGCAGTCGGAAAGTAGCACAGTAACACTCATTTTTGGCTCGAGCATCCAGGTCTCTGAAGAAAAAGAAAGAAGTCAACACATTTTACCATTCAATCCAAGAAGCAAATTCCATTCCAAATATTCTTTCAACGCAGTTAATCTACAATCATTATAGGAACTGCAGCTTCTCAACTTCAGCCACACTCAGGGAGCAATCCTAAGCAGTGCCAGACTGGCAAGGTCAACGGGCCAGCGCCATATCCAATGCTGCTTAGGAGAGGCTGGAGCCTCCCCTATGTGCTCCTCGGATCTGCGCCCGCTAAAGAGTGGGCGCAGATCTGAGGAAACCACACAGCCCGAATTGGGGCCGCGCAGCCTCACTGATGGGCTTAGGAGGTGGCCATTTGGCCACCTCCCAAGCCGCCCATGTCCCGCCCAAGTCCCGCCTTCCCCCCTCCTACCAATCCCCATCCCAATATGGAATAGAGAATCCCTTGCACTGACCGTCTTCGGCGCAAGGGAGGCTCTCCGTTGGCGCTCTGAAGCCAATGCAGCAAGTAGCATCGGCTTCAGAGATCGAGCGCCGACGCGGGGGTGCTGCTCAGCGCTCCTGCATCAGCACTCCACCCCTTGCGTCAACACTATGATGTAGCGTTGACGCAAGGGGCACGCTAGGATTGCGCTGCTCATTTCTCCTTCTCCTCAAATGTAGAAAATGCCATGTCTAGATCATTCCTACCAAACAGTTCTAGTACAATATATACTTTTCAATGTACACAGGGAACAGAAAAACAATGTTCTTTCAAGGACCTCTAAAAATGTAAGTTATTAATGTCCGTGATAAAGAACTGTTGTTGTTCAGTCACTAAGTTGTGTCTGACTCTTTGCAACCACAGCACTCCAGGCCTCCCTGTCCTCCACTAGCTTCCGGAGTTCGCCCAGTTTCATGTTCATTGCTTCGGTGACACTATCTAACCATCTCATCCTCTGCCACCCCCTTCTCCTTTTGCCTTCCATCTTTCCCAGCATGAAGGTCTTTTCTAAAGAGGTGGCCTTCTCATGAGGTGGCCAAAGTATTGGAGCTTCAGCTTCAGGATTTGTCCTTCCAAAGAGCAATCAGGCTTGACTTCCTGGAGGATTGACCGATTGGATCTCCTTGCAGTCCAGGGGACTCTCAAGAGTCTTCTCCAACATCATAATTCAAAACCATCTATAAAGAACTAGCCACATACAAAGATGCTAACCAGAACTGCTGGCAAGGACCATGCATCTCTGCTATGGAGGGGAAAAATTGCTTATAAATGATGTGAAAACAAAAGTTAAAAGAAAGAATATGTAATGGGAAAGTTGTACATCTTTCACACTACATTAGGTTATTTTACACAGGTGCCTAAAACAGGTCTTACTGCACTCTAGAATAGTTCTCAATATGTTGTGGTCAGATATACCTATTCCAGGATCAAGCTTGGGGCGGGGGTGGAAACAGTTCTACCTGTATACTGCAAAAGTCAATTATGCAGAATGCTGATTATCTGGTGCCTATAGCATCCTGAGTACTCAACATAATTAAGCCACAACATAGGTGCACAAGGGAACCATCTCCCCACTATTCTCTAGATCTCTTTTGCAAATTTAAAAGCACCGACTGATTTCTTTATTTAAGAATAAGATTTTGAACACGTTTTTAACTGGCACAAATAACTAAATCAGTGAGTCAACTGGTAATGAAGAATGGGAACGCTGGGTGGGACTTACGCGTGATTGGCTGCCCGTCCATTCTGTTCCGCGGCTGCCCAGGCCTCGGTGAGGTGCCTGCACGCCGGGAGGGATGGGTGGGGGGCACACCGGGTGCCTGGGCGAGCAGCGGTGAGGCACGCCAACAGCCCCCCCTCGAGGCCAGGGCAGCCACGGAACGGACGGGCTGCCAATCACGCGTAAGTCCCGCCCAGTGTTCCTGTTCTTCATTACCAGATGACATCACTGAACTAAATACTTAAGAAGGGTGAATAACCTGCAGTCAAATTTCATGTGACTGTTATGAATATAAACAAAGGTAATGGGCACGGGGGGGGGTGCGCACAGGGAACCGCAGATAAGATACCAGGGAATGTCTGTACCTTATTATGAATTTTGTACAAAGAGTTGGGCTTGTGTTTTTTTCCCCCAAAACTCATGCGCACCTGAACGCACATCACACTGGGTCATCATTAGGAATGGGGAGGGTGTCTCATAATAGCCTTGGGTGGAAATACATGCCAGAATGGAGATGAAAAACAGGGCAGTGTTTTTGCTCTTTGATGACCCTTCTGTATGCAGACTTGGGACTGACCTAGTTTATGACCAGAAAATTAGTCTAGACTGAGTCTAATTATCTATGGATTTTATATCTGTGGATTTATCTCAGTGCGGGTCCCCTAGACCCATGTTGACCAACGTTCGGCTCAACCTGAAGCCTCCAAAGGCAACAGGTTCTTCTGAGGCCCGCTGATGACGGGTGCTGAGACCTGCTGAGGCCACAAAAATGGGGGAGGGAAGATAAGCTCTCCCTTGTATGTGAGAGATCTCAGAGAGAAATCTAGAAAGTGTGCCTGCTTGTCCAGCAGCTGCAGTTCCAGCCAAGGCCTCTGCCAGTGCTGACAATGATGCTCTGGTGTTGGGAAGAAGGTGTTGGGAAGGCAAATAAATCATTTGGGAGAGGTGGGCATCCACATGCTGTTTTGACTTGTATGAGTGAATCAGCAGAAGACAACTTTACATTCTCAAGTGTTTCTATGGCACCAAAGAAGGCTAGAAATGCATTCATTCTTTAGTTAAAATAATCTATCTATATAAAGAAGGGTGTGTGTGTGTGTGTGTGTGTGTGTGTGTGTGTGTGTGTATTCTGCATAGGCTCCGCAACGCCTGGACCGATTGGCACCAAACCCGGCACATGCATGCCTTGCAGCCTGGCGACAAACGCTGCAGGGGTCAGGCCCCCCTTGCGCCCCCGGGGGTGGGGGTACATGGGGGCCCCACGTGAAAATGGCTGAAATCGGCATCGAATCTGTAGTTTCCAGGGTCGCCGGATGAGCGGCGACACTCCTGATGCTGTTGGAGTCCGGGTTTGGGCCCCCCTCGGTGTGGGGGGCGAGAAGGGGTGCAAAACAAAATGTCCGCCATGCCCTGCTGGAACGCCTGGAGCGATGCGCACCAAACACGGAATGCACATGCCTTGCAGCCTGGCGACAAACGCTGAGGAGGTCAGGCCCCCCTAGCACCCCTGGGGGTGGGGGTAGGCGGGGGCCCCCGCGTGAAAACGGTCAAAAGTGGCCGAAATTGGCATCAAATCTGTAGTTTCCAGGGTCGCCAGGATGAGCGGCAACACTCCTGACGCCATTGGAGTCCGGGTTTGGGCCCCCCCCTCAGTGTGGGGAGAGAGAAGGGGTGCAACACAAAACGTCCGCCATGCCCTGCTGGAACGCCTGGAGTGACGCGCACCAAACTCTGCACGCACATGCCTTGCAGCCTGGCGACAAACACTGCAGGGGTTAGGCCCCCCCCTAGCACCCCTGGTGTGTGTGTGCAGGGGCCCCCGCATGAAAACGGCCAAAATCGATGTCGAATCTGTAGTTTCCGGGGTTGCCAGGACGAGCGGCGATGCTCCTGACACTGTTTGAGTCCCGGTTCAGCCCCCCTTGGCATGGGGGGGGCGAGAAGAGGTGCGAAACAAAACGTCCACACTGACTCGCTGGAACGCCTGGAGCGGCTGCCACCAAACCCGGCACGGGTATGCGTTAGGGCCTGGCAACAAACACTGCGGGGGCACGACCCCCCTGGCGACCCCAGGGGTGGGGGTGCGCAGGGGGCCCCACGTGAAAATGGCCTAAAATGGCCGAGATTGGCATCAAATCCGTAGTTTTCTGAGTCGCCGAGACGAGCGGTGACGCTCCCGAAGCCGTCGTGAGTCCGGGTTCAGCCCCCCTCGGCATGGGTGCAAAACAAAATGTCGGAAATGACCAACATTACTGTCAAATATATAGTTTTCGGGGTCGCTAAGCTGACTGGTGACAGTTCCGATGACATTTGTTACCCAGGCAACACCGGGTACTAAAAAGCTAGTATAGAATAAAAATGTAGAATTTCAAGGTAAGGAAGACAACGCTGGATTCTGAACTGGAAAGCCTCATGGTACAATCCAGGCCATTAACTGACTTAGATCATTTTATACAATTCTTTGTGCCTGGGATTTTTAAAAAAAACCTCTGGAGTGCTGTGTATAAATACTTCAGGAGAATATACACGTTTAGTTTCATTTACCTTCCTCCACACGAAAGAAAAGCAAAGTGCATGTACCTTTTGAGTGCTGAGATGTTCTTGAGAGGCTTGCTGGGTTTGGGAAGTAGCACGTCTTCCACAAAGCCTTTATTGTCCAGTAGCTGCCGCATGGCAATGTTGGCCAACTGTTCCATCAATTTGAAGGTCTCATTGATGTTGAGGAACATAGAGAAGTAGAGCTCACTGTCCCTGGTGCTAACTTTGATGCACTCAGGAAATAGAAGAGTGGCATTCTTCTCCAGCTGAGTTACATCCACCCACTGGACGATTAAGGTCACTAGGGGAACACAGAAACCCAAACCACCAATTATTATCTGATTTCTAACAGACATGTTAAACAAACTAGAGCTCAAAATCCATAAAAGCTACCAATTTATTTTCCTAATTATTACCTAACTCAGCGAAGTTCTTATACTGAACAGTAATATGTGGACTAGGAAACCATATTGCTCAAGTGCTATTTTTTGGACCTGGGCAGATGTAATGCCACTGAACCATCAGAACACAGGATGGCATGCTCCCTTCTTATACCCCTCTGGAGTGAGAATTATCTCCACTGAACCTAGCTGGATCAACTGTTGTGACAGGGATGAAGTTCCTCAGAGTTGGAGCTATCCAGATAATCCAGGATTTGAAGTCAGCTTAAAACAGGCAATGGATCAGTTAAAAATGTGAAGTTAGGAAAAGGCATTCAGTAGGCTGACAGCTTACCTTCTTTGCCCAAAAGGAAGGAATAGAAGCAGAGATGATTAACAGTCAGATACAGCCAGCCTTGCCTGGGCACACGGCCTTTCCAATAGCTGCAGGAGTAATAATTGACCAGCTTCTCAACTTCAGGCATTCCAAACTGTTTACGCATCTTCAGTTCTGCTTCTTTAAATTTACCTGGATCTTCGTCCCCTTGAGACTGTTGATTCTTATTCTCTTCGGCAATAATGCCCTGTAGGAAAAAAGAGAGGGTATTACATTAAAACCTGATGGCCTCTTCACTGAACTGGGGTGTTTTTTGAGTGGTGGTAGTGAGTTTGCATTACATTTCTGTTGTGAGTACGTACAACACAATGTCAAAACAGTCAATGCTTAGTATTAAATATTTGGAAAATACGATGACACATTCATAGCAACCGGGCTTGTTGAGTGGAACATGGTTGTGCAAGTGCTCAGTGACATGACCAGGGACAACCCCAAAACATCCATCCATGTGCACACAACTGCATTAGTTTGGTTTTTTTTTTAAATTAATTTAATGTTGTTCTACTGACTGTGTGAAAAGACCCTAGAGCTTCTCTTACCATTCAGAAAACCATGCAGGATGTATGGGAGCAAAAACTGCCACAGAAAGGAACAAGTACATCCGAGAGAAAAACAAAGCCACAGTGTATTTGGGTAAGAGGAAGACAGATGAAAACTCTTGGACAGGGGTGTCAAACTCATTTCGTACAGTGGGCCAGATAGCATTCATGGTGCTTGCAGAGAGCAGGAAATGACATCGTTAAGCAGATGATGGCCAGATATAACCAGATGTACTTTGTTCTCACATAGAAACTCAATAGCTGCAAATGACAGAAGATAAAATGCGGAAATCTTGTTCATAATATCAAGACATGAGAGCCCAATTACATTGGGGACCATATAAATTGCTTCTGGAGACAATATATAGCTCACAGGTCTTGTGTTTGACATCCCTGCTCTTGGGTGCCTGTTCAAAATCAACCTCGGACAAAATACAACCCATTGGCTGCTGTTTTTAATAATATAATAGCAAGCTAGCGCATCTATTTTATTAGCACAGGTCACTTTTATTATTATCTGTCTCTTCTAGCTGTCTCTTCAAGCATAATATGCATAAAACATAATTATATTACAGAAAGCTGTTTCTTCATGCACTCCTGGTACATTCTCCCAGAATACATTGTAGGTATTTGTTCCAAGTTGAGCTTTACATGAAGATTCAGGGTCTGCAAAGCAGTTTTCTCTCATGATCCTAAACACACTTACTAGGGAGTAAGTTCCACTGAACACAGTAGAACTTACTTCTGAGTAAACAGGCATAGACTTGGGCTGTGCTTCTCTCTTCATTCTACTGCTAAAGATCCAAAAACTCTGCTACAAGAATAAGTGCCTCTTACATGTATCTTGCCCTTGACAAATGTGGTGATATCTTCTTCATTATCAAAGATGGAGAGAGTCTGGAGCAAGTTATTCTCCAGCCATTGCCAGTGTTTTGTGATTTCCTTATGGGATGTACCTAATAAGAAATGAAGAAATACTCAAAACAACAGCAGCTACCCTTGAGTCCACATTCAAGATACAAAAACAAGCTCTACAAAGTTCATTCAAGAAGGTTACCGCTTTTCTGAAGGGTGCAGGGCCTTTTATGGTTTGGTTCCAAGGGATATGGTAGAAATCTGCTGTGATTTCTTTGCAGAGTATTTTGCAGATGCAACTTGTCACACTCACTCCAACTGGGATTCAAGGTGTTTACAGAATGTGTGGGAGTTCTTATTGCTCCTTCGTATCAGATTCTGATGGCTTTAATTCAGTTTATTCTATTCAAGGATGAGGACAGGAACCTTTGGAACGTTGGGCATGCTCAACCCATGTAAATCCTGGTTGATTAGGTCTGAAGTGACCATCTAGACGTTGGGGACATTCTGGAAGCATTGGGCAGCCCTAGAGGCTTCTTCCAGGTCACACCATGCTGGCGACTGGTTCAAACTGGTTTGCCTCCAAAAACCAGAAGTGGCTTTTGGAGGTTTCTGCAGTCCATTCTAAGGCCTGTGGAGACCAGTAGAGTGGGATTGCTTGCCCAGGGCAATCCAGAAGAGGCCTTTCCAGCACTAGCAGGAGTGTTGCGACAAACTGCAAAGAATGAGGTGGGTTGTGGTGCCATTAAGATTGGGAAGTGTTGATATATAGTGCTATCTTAGTTTGATGTGGAAAAAGGAGGTCCAAACCCTGGTTTCATCACAAAACTTTGGGCAGGTCATGGCTTCTCAGCATGAACTAACCCAGGCTTGTTATCAATCAATCAATCAATCAATCAATCAATCAATCAATCAATCAATCAATCTTATCCCAAGAAGACATGTAATTTCTGTCACCAGACAAGGCGTATGTGAAGAGAACATTCCTATAACAAAAGCACATGTCTTTTGTTTTTTAAAACTTCTATCAATATTGGCATTTTCTTTTCCACCAGATAGAATCCTGGCTTAAAGTTATTTATAAAAGCCATATTCATAAAGGTTCTTCAAAGTACTTCTGAAGAACCCCTAAATGCTGCAAAAAGGAGTTTGAGGAATGACTGTGAGTTTTCAAAAGGGGAAAAGAGCACACATGCACCCATTATATTTTCCCTGTAAAAGCTCTTATCTATATATAATAGTACTTACCACATGCCACTGCCCAATAAATTTGAGAATCTTGTGTCTGGTGTAAGATCCTATAAGGAGCAACTCTAGCACTGGAGTCCAAAACCACATCAAGGGTTCCCACAAGTAGGCCTAAGATGACAAGAATGCAGAGACGAACATTACGAATTTGATCCGAATGGCAGTGAAAGATGATCAAAACCATGACTGCATCCCAATAAATGGTTGGCATTTCAATCTTAGATTTGAAAAAATGCATGTACATCTAGCCTTAACTAGATGCACTAGACACAAGTGGTCACTTAGAACTACTTTGGGCAATTCCACACCAAAAACTATAATCAGATTACAAATATTATTTGCATATACTGTACTTGCATTTCAGTTCCTTTTCAGAAACATTGGTCTTCATTTTTAATTACCATTAGGTGGAATTGTCCTGGAAAGCTGTGTCTTAAGAAAACAGCAGAAAAATGTGGCAAGTAAAAAGAAATGTCCTAATCAGGAAGGCACGAAATAGCACATTATCACCCCTACCCCCCAAAAAACCAAAACAGGCATCTTTTGCACTTCTTAGAAGCCTGGTTCTGTTAACAGATATCAGATATTCAGGAAGTTCTACACAGCACTAGCATCTGACTTCATTCCCAGTATGGAGCAGTTAAAAAGACGAAAAACACTCTAGGCATTATAAGTGCTCATGATGGGATCTAAAAGTGAGTTGCTATGCTCTTATTGAAATGGCTACATTTGTAGAGTTGGAAAGATGAAGCTCATATCAACACAGCTGAAATCAGTCTATGGGGAATAAGGGGAGATAAAACCAACACCAAGGAGTCATAGTGGGTAGTCTTGAAAGTAAGGTTCTACTTGAAATGAATGCAAGAGATAGTAATTTCTCACACAAGCAAAAAAAAAAATCTCTCACACATGCAAAAATGTAAACACATTATAATGGATGAAAGAGTTCAGATAGGCAGCTGGAACATACTGCAAGGAGGACAAAAGTTTACTCCAGCAGACCTCCACTCTATGTAAAGATCTTCTACAAAAAGGTTCCAATGCCTGATGACAGGCTAGACAAGCACTGCCACTCCGTAGACTGAACAGGGTCATTTAAGAAGAAAGGTAGGTAGGATTAGCAAGTCTATGGTACAATGGTGTTAGAACAAAATGATGGTTTAAGGTAAGCCAGGTCCTAATTGCTATTCTGATCTTAAAATGAGGGCAGCCAGTCAACTGCTTTAACAAAAACTGAAGAAAGCATGCAATTAATATATTCACTCAGAAATGAAGCTAAGCATACATGGTCAAACGTTCACAAATGTTTGACAAGCAACTGAAAGGCAGACAATGAAACAACATGAGTTTAACACTAAGAAGAATGCTGCAAGGTACACAACCGAATCAAGCAAGTTAGCTTGATTCATGAGCTAACACAACATGAGCTATCAAGAGGAGCAAGATCCAAACCTATGATAAGCTTTGTCTGTATATAGTCATATATAGTAATCTCATGATATTAGGCACATCCGCAGGAAATGCAAGAAACCAGCCACATCTGTTTAAAAGCTTCATGACAAATCCAAATACTTATGTATTTATGAGAGGCTATCAAACCCCAAAACAAAGGTAATGGTGATGACAATGCTTTTATGACTACATAGAGAGCAACTTCCCATATGCTAATTCAGAACAGTGCTGGGAATGGGTGAATGGAAGGGGGCAGGATCAACAGTGGAGTCTCCAGTCTCATACTTTTTTTCTTTATACATGGGAATTGTGGCATGAAAAAGGTTGAAGACCACTGCTCTAAAGCGCTATGACAGTGATGGCAAACCTATGTCAAAGCTGACAACCACAACGCTTGGGAGGGTGACACACAGCATTCACCAATGCCTGACAAAAACTGAGTTTGTTTTACCATATTTCCCCAAGTATAAGGCGCACCAAAGTATAAGACGCACCTTAATTTTGGGGCCAGAAATTTGAAAAATACATTTTTGGGGCCGGCTGTTCTCCGTGCTTCCGATTGCCTTAAGAGCCGCCGGCCTCCCGCCGGCTCTTGGCTCTTAAGGCAAGCGGGAGCACGAAGAACGCAGCGCTGCGTTCTCTGTGCTCCCGCTTGCCTTAGAGCCGGCAGGAGCGCTGCCCTCCCTTCTCTGCGCTCCCGCCGGCTCTTTAAGGCAAGCGGGAGCATGGAGAACACAGCGCTGCCCGGCACATCCCTTGAATAAGACGCACCCAATTTTTAGCCCCCGGTTTTTTGGGGAAAAAGTGCGTCTTATACTTGGGGAAATACGGTACTCATTTTTCATTTTTGTAATTATTTGATGCTTCTTTAAATAAATGAATATAAAGAATTGTTTCTCTTTTCTTTGGGAGGGAGGTTGACACATCAGCAGAGTCAGGTTAAGCATTTTCCTAAGTTTTGACACACTGAACCCAAAAGGTTTGCCATCACTGCACTATGATATGACAATGAAATTGTCCTGCCTGTACAAACAAAGAAGCCCATCCCTCAGCTAAGGAGACAACAACTTAAAAATATGACCCACAACTATGGTCAATAAGATCTTTTGTAAATCATTTACAGAATCAACAAATGTAAACACATAGCTGTCCCTCCTACCCATATTTCAAATACTATAAACACTATAAATACAAATACTAAAATCACTAGCCTCTGTATATATGACAAAAGTTACAAGATGTAAGCTTATGGTTCTAGCACTTAAAGAATGCAATATTAACAATAGAAAGACAACAAAGGCCACATCTGCACCAACCTCTACTGTCATGCATCCTCCAGACCAGAAGAAATGAAAACACAAGAGAAAGGATTTCGCCTAGGAACAATGCGGCAAAAGACAACATCATGCTAACACTATTCCTATGTCAATACAGACATTTCCTACTGGCTTGGCCCCATATCCAAATCTATGGTAGAAGGGCTTAATAGGTGCATGACAATGTGAATATTTGATCTGCACGAGGCCTTTATACTTGAAGGTGTAGGCACATCATAAACATGAGAGTATGCGATGTGAGTAAATACATTCTACATCCAGGACAGAGTCAATATTTTTCCTGCTTACAGGTGAGATTGGTTAGTTAATATGACATCGTAAGTAATTTAAAATCAAGGATTAGCATTCATTGTTTGAATGCTACCGCCCAATCCTATCCAACTTTCCAGCGCTGATGTAGCTACGCCAACGGGGTGTGCACTGCATCCTGCAGTGGAGGTGCAGTCAGGTGGGGACATACCGTATTTCACCATGTATAAGACGCACCCCTGATTAAGACGCACCTTAACTTTGTGCGTTCTCCGTGAGAAAAGTTCTCCGTGCTCCCGCTTGCCTTAAAAAGCTGGCAGGAGCATGGAGAACAGAGGGCAGCGCCCCCGCTTGCCTTAAAGAGCCAGCAAGCGGGAGCGCTGCCCTCCGTTCTCCGCGTTCCCGCTGGCTCTTTAAGGCAAGCGGGAGCACGGAGAACGCGTTCTCGTGAACATAAGAACATAAGAAGAGCCCTGCTGGATCAGGCCAAAGGCCCATCTAGTCCAGCTTCCTGTATCTCACAGCAGCCCACCAGGTGCCCCAGGGAGGCATGAGACAACAAGATGCTTGCATCCTGTTGCCACTCCCTTGCACCCAGTACTCTGAAGTAGCCTACTACTAATGTAAGGAGGCTACAACCCATCATTGCCTATAGCCCACAATGGACTTTTCTTCCAGAAATCTGTCCAATACCCTCTTAAAGGCATCAAGACCAGATGCCATCACCACCTCCTGTGGCAAAGAGTTCCACAGATTAACTACCCACTGGGTAAAAAAGTACTTCCTTTTATCTGTTTTAACTCTCCCAACCCTCAGTTTTAGCGGATGCCCCCTGGTTCTGGTGTTTTGAGAGAGGGAAAAGAATATCCCTCTATCGACTCTATCCCTTCCATGCATAATTTTGTATGTCTCAATCATGTCCCCCCTCAGGCGCCTTTTTTCTAGGCTGAAGAGCCCCAAACGCTGCAGTCTTTCTTCATAAGGGAGGTGCCCCAGCCCCGTAATCCTTTTTGTCGCTCTCTTCTGCACCTTTTCCAGCTCCACTATGTCCTTTTTGAGATGCGGCGACCAGAACTGGACGCAATATTCCACGTGCGGCCTTACCATCGATTTGTACAATGGCATGATAATATTGGCTGTTTTATTCTCAACCCCTTTTTTAATTACCCCAAGCATAGAATTGGCCTTCTTAATTGCTGCCGCACACTGGGTCGATACCTTCATTGAATTGTCCACCAGCACCCCAAGATCTCTCTCCTGAGCTGTCACAGACAGCTCAGAACCCATTAGCCTATAGGTGAAGTTTTGGTTTTTTGCCCCAATGTGCATCACTTTACATTTGTCTACGTTGAAACGCATCTGCCATTTGGCTGCCCATTCCCCCTTCTGGAGCTCTTCACAATCCTTTCTGGTTTTTACCACCCGGAAAAGTTTAGTGTCATCTGCAAACTTGGCCACCTCGCTGCTTATCCCTGTCTCCAGGTCATTTATGAATAAATTGAAAAGCACGGGCCCCAAGACAGATCCATGGGGCACTCCACTTTTCACCTCTCTCCATTGTGAAAATTGCCCATTGACCCCCACTCTCTGTTTCCTGGCCCTCAACCAATTCTGGATCCATAAGAGGACCTGCCCACTTATTCCCTGACTGTGAAGTTTCTTCAGCAGCCTTTGATGGGGGACTGTGGTATATGATATCCACAGGTTCACCCACATCCACGTGCCTGTTGACCTTTTCAAAGAATTCCAAAAGGTTTGTGAGGCAAGACTTACCCTTACAGAAGCGTGCTCCCGCTTGCCTTAAAGAGCTGGCTGGAGCGCAGAGAACGGAGGGCAGCGCTCCCGCTTGCGTTCTCCATGCTCCCGCTTGCCTTAAAGAGCCGGCAAGCACTGCTGCCGGCTCTTTAAGGCAAGCGGGAGCACGGCGAACGCAGCGCTGCCCACCACACCCCCTTGTATAAGACGCACCCAGTTTTTAGCGCCCCAATTTTTTGAAAAAAAGGTGCATTTTCTACTTGGGGAAATACAGTATTTGTTCCCTGACCTTGAGGATGCATTGCAGCTACACTGGTGCTGGAATGTTGGGCCCTTAAAATAGCAAGCTGCTAAAATAATGTGATTTGTGCAGACTTCTATTTTTTTCTAAAAGTAAAATCATTTGGTTCCTATTTTTACACAGAAAACCTTTAAAATTATGTATAATCCTGAAGTTTTTTTTTTTTTAAGTACTACCCAGGCGGATAAAATATTGTATGTTCTGACAATATTTTAACTTTTCCTTCACATGAAATGCTGTATGTCCAAGTGCAAATTCATACACACATATCCACAGGATCTCTACTTATTGGCAGGTATACAAGGATATAAAAAGCCCCACTGGATTAGGTCAAAGGCCCATTTAATCCAGCCTGTTTCCCACAGTAACCCACAAGCAGAAGAAAAAGCTGTGAATGAGTGAATGTGAATAAGATCTTTTTTGCCCCAGTGTGAATCACTTTATACTGAACTACATCTGCCATTTCGCTGCCCATTTGCCCAGTCTGAAATGATTCTCTTAAAGCAGTGTTTTTCAACCTGTGGGTCATGACCCCAATCAGGATTCAAAGCCTTATTTGGGGGGTCATGGCAACCTTTCAAAGAGAGGCACTGCCTTATCAAGTTCTTGATATACTGTAATCTTGCTGTCTTGCCCTGCAGCTCCTAAGGCCTGCCCTGTTCAGGCTGCTACCTCACAAGGTTGTTGTGAAAACACAAGAAGTGGGGGAAAAGGGGGTGAGGCATTCTGAGAAGGCCAAGAGCTACCTGCAACTTTTGGAGGGCCAGGTGAATGTTGCGGCCCAACGCTGGAACCCCTCCCCCATGGTATTATGGTCTATTATCCATGGTATTTAGTATCCGCAGGGGGTCCTGGAATGGATGAACTAGATAACAGTATAGTCACTGTTCTCTGCTGGTTCATCTTCTGCTAGATCATGGATTTTTCCAAGTTCCTCTAAGGTACAGTCATTTAGAAATTTTCTGTCTTTGTCATTGCCTGAAAATGAACTTACCCCGTTTATGTGCGGGCGTTTGAAGTCACTCATGTCTACAACATGTATCCTATGGAAACCCCCCACCTCCCATTCTTTCTCCGAGTCAAGATCACCCTCAGCATTTTGATCAAGAGAATGCTAGCACACCCACAGTACTAAATTATTATTAGGCCTGGAATCTCCACCCACAAGATTCTGGGGAAAAATCTTAGAAAACTAAGTTTTCTAGTTAGTTGGATTCTGTGTCCTCTTTAACATGGTGCCCCCTTGCTTTTTCTACAGAGTTTGTATTCTGGAATAACCAAGATCCACTGGTTTTCTCATTTCTACAAGGTTTCTGTTATGTCAACTACATTCCTCTTTGCAACCAAACACTCCAACATGGAGTCTTCTGGCATTTGCATACAACAGCCTATACAATGTGCCTGCTATCGAACCTTACTGGTTTGTGTCCTTTCCCCTCTTCCTCTTTTTTAAATAGCTTTCCTGTCCCACTGCCTGCTCATTTCCAAATTGTATCCTTTCTCCATTATACCCTTCTCTTTTACAGATGATCTGACCTGCCCATTTTTGTTACCTTTCCCCCAGAAAGGTAAATGTAAAGCTGCTCTATAACCTTTAGGTGTTGTGTGCCAGAGGCCTGGTTCCAATTAGATGCAAGTGGAGCACACCCTTTGTACAGGCTCGATTTATCCCCATTGCTCAACAAACACAATCTCCTCCTCCCAACACTACCATCTCAAGTTCCTCCTGTGTTGCTGAGTGTAGGACGGCTGCCCAGCTGAACAGCTGCCCAGCGGGTCCTGATCTTCAGGATCCTACCTAGCAACCTAAATGTGGTTTCTAAGCCACCACCACCCAAACTGCATTTCCTAACGTCACCGATGCCAACACGACCTCTCCCTCCTCCCCAGCACTGCCTACGAGCCTATCTAGACAAAGCGCAGTGTCTGCAGCCTCCACACCAAGCAAGCAAGTCACCATACAGTCTCCGGGGGCCCACGAAACCCCTCTTTCTGCCACCTCCTCGAAGCCTTCCCTTTGCAAATGCTGTCTTTGCAAAGTAAAGAGCATCCTCGGTCAGCAAAGGCTGCAGACGTCATCCCGTGGGAAGGCTCCAAGCGGGTTCAAAAGCACCCAGCCCAGGACTGCTTGGTGTCGACCGGAGAGCACAAGGCCGACACGCAGTCCAGGATGTCACGCCACCCCCCACCCCCCAGGAGAACTGGGGCGGAGGGTTCACAGCTCCCGAGCTACACTGGAGGAAGCGGCTATCGAGGGGAAGGGCGGCCTGGGGTGGCCACGGAGCTCCACCACGCCCTGCGGGGGGCCCCGGCCGGCCCTCCCTGCGCGTCCACCGCCCCACTCACCGGTCAGGCCGCCCCCCTTGCCGTGGCCCCGCCGCCGCTGCAGGAGGAAGAAGGGGTTGGCCTGCTCGGTGACCCAGAGCGCGTTGGCCAGCAGCACCTCCTCGGGAGCCAGCCACATGGCGAGGACCAGGGTCTCGTCGCGGCACCGGCGGCCGCGGCACCACCCGGGCCGGCTCCCCCCAGCTTCGGGCCGCGCCGACAGTCACAGGTGGGTCACGGGGCTGCGTACGTCGCGGACGGAGCCGAGCAGCTTCCGCGGCGCGCGCCTGCCTGCCACGCCCCCTGGCGGCTCGGCTGCCGCACAGCCACTCTGGGGACGGGCACGTTTCGCCTTCTATTTGGCTTGAACCCTTCTCGCAGCAGCCTGACTCCCCCCTGGAACCGACCTGCCTGAATCCCGTTTTTCAGCGAAGACCCCAATGCGGTTCTGTGCTAGGGCAGGAATCCGGTGGTGGAACTGGCTGCGGAGGAGTGCGGGATGGACTGCAGCAGGACCCCAGCTTTGTGAGGATGGTTTGTGCGCAGGTTCCTTCCATCAGCTTCGGAGAAAGGTCCTTGGCAGCAGCTCATGATCCGCGCTTGGGTCTTCTCTGAGATTGAACGGATGGATGGATAGATAGATGGATGATGTCTCACGTTAAGCCCTGGCTGAGAACAATCTTCCCTCTCCCCTCCTCAGAAACTAGCCGCTCTCTCTCTCCCCGGCACAAACGCGAGAGGGGACGGTGTTGCTCCATTAGAAAAACAACCAAAAACCACAGGCTGGCAGTTCATTTATTTTCCACCCGGGCAGGTTGCCCTTGAGAACCGGTTTGCCTAACTTGGTTTCAAGTGCGTGTCTCAGGCACGATTCTAGAGCAGGATTGACTCCAATACACTATACCACTTGCTATGCTATCTTGTTTTTTCTGGAATCTGTCCATACTACATTATTGTCCCTGCTTTAACCATTTAGGAATGATTTTAAGGGCCAATGGCGAGTCACCATATCTTCCATCTCTAGCAGTCACATCCACCCCCCTCTTCCTAAGAGACTTGCCTTTTCTCTGGCGTAGAGTCAATGGTGAGGCTCATTTTGAACCGCTAAAAACTGATGGTAGTACAATCAGGGGCGTAACTAGGGTGTGGCAGGGGGTGGCATGAGCCATGGGTGCCATCTTGCAGGGGGCGCCGTTCACATGGTGCCCGCCCCCCCAAAATGGCGCCCACGGCCCGCCCGCTCCCTGCGCCGCATTCTCCTCGCTCCGGCTGGCTCGCTCCGGCAGCCTGCTTCTCAAGGGGGGCGGGGCGCTGGGCGCCGCCGCGTTCTGTTTGCTCCTGCCGGCCCTTAAAGAGCCGGCACGAGCGAACACAACGCACCTCTTAAAAGGGGCGGGGCGCTAAGTCATGACGTCACGATGTGACGTCATGACGTTGCGTGCCCCTAGGGGCGCATTTTCATTGGGCGCCATGGGCACCCTTTCAAATAGATTCGCCCCTGAGTACAATCACGTCTTTTTGTAAGCTCAAGAGCACATCCGTGGTTTTTAAAACACTGCAGGACAAACCAGTGCAGAATCAATGAGCCCCAAAGGGTCTTCAGCAACACATAATGGAAGCTTATCACATCTTGATCCCACCTTTTCTCCAAGCAGCTCAATAGCATATGGTTCCTTTTATGCTTGCAACAACCCTGGGAGGTAGGCTAGGTTCTTAGGTCACACAGACTTCATGGATGAGTTGGGCTACAGACCTGGGCTACAGACCTGGTCCAACCCCAACACTTTAACCTGACTTTAACCACTGTATCACACTTTTTTTCATCTGTGAGCTTCTGAACAGGGCCAGCTTTAATCCAATGTGACCAATGTCATCACATTGGGCCCCGCGTTTTGTGCCCCCCCCCCGCACCAGTGCAATGAGCATATTGCTTGCTGCTGCAGTTACGATCTCTTAGGGTTGTACGTAGGTCAGTGAGGCAAGCAGAGCAGCTTTGCCTTGGTATGGGCCCTCTCAGCTGCCCCAGCTTCTGAAGTGCCCAGAATGAGCCTCCTGGAAGCAACTGGCAGTGATGTCATCATGTCACCAACTATTTCCAGGTGCCACACTTTGCGTGTGGCACCATGAGTGCTCCTCTTGGTGAGTGGGGGGCCCTGTGGGGAGTGTGGGGGGCCCCACAGGAATGCCCCGCATTGGGCCCCGCCACTCCTAGAGCTGGCCCTGCTTCTGCCCCCTGATATAGCAGTACCATTGCTACTTGAGTGTATTGCAGCCTCAGGCAAGATTTAGCTTTTGGCATGCCACTGCCTGCCCTTGAAAAGAGCTTTATTGGGATGCACTAGTTTGGTACTTCCAAAGGCCAAAGGTCTCTTCCATCTGAAGTCAGGGTTGTGTTTCATCTGGCTTTTGGGATGATGGGTTAATATCTGCCTTATGAGTCCCCAAAATAGTGCCTCGTCTGCTGTTTCCTTCTGGTCCAAATGGTTGCCCTCCCTAAAGGTTAAAATTATTTTTTTAGTGATTGGATTTATCTTCTTATTGTATTTTTTAACAGAACTTTGTAAGCCCCCTGTGCATTGGCTTAAGCATAGGAAAAGGTGGGATATAATAAATAAATTTGCAGAGGGTTGATACAGGGCCTTCTTTGCATTTGCATCCACGTTATTGAACTTGCCTCCCTATAAAGACTGTTTCACTATTATTTCTGAGGGTTTTCATACCACCCTTTTTAGCTGTGCCTCGGATGTCTGGATTTATGGGACTGACATGCTAAAATGGTAAAATTCAACTGCTGTTCTGTATTTTGCTATGCTGTGGGGGTAGGTAGGTATATGTGTTACAATTTCTTTTTTGTTATATTTGTTCAATGCCTTATACTTTTTAAAGTAGAAAGGTGGTCTAGAAAATTTTAAATAAATAGGCAAGCTTTCTTTGGGCTGGGAGTAAACATGCATGGATTTAGCCAGTGGCCCTATTCTACAAGTAGGTTTAGCTATATTGGGAAATATGATTTTATTTAATGTACTGTTGGGGTTGTCGTTGATGGCCCAGTTTAAAGGATGAAGGAAACGATCAAGCTCAGGACACATCTCTGAAAATGGTAATTGCTTTCCCCCTCAGAATTCCCGTGTCGACGGCAAAAAGCTGGTCCTCCAGTTCTTCCTGTCAACAGTGTAGGCAGAAAAGGAACCCAAGCAGCCTGATGCCCCTGCTTTGTGCAGACCGCAGGAACTGGAATCGGTACCTGACGCAGAAGGAGAAGCAGTTCCTTGTACTATCATGGCCAGATGTCTTTGCCACAGTGTCTATGAATACATTATCCTGCTACTGAATGAAGCAGCACCTACATAGCATTTCTCAGCAACTGCCTGGGGGAAGCAGCACTGGGAAAGCAACACTTTGGCTCTAGTTTTATCTTACTGAGAGATTATCGTTCTTGAAATACAAAGGATTTGTCTACTTACTACACTTGCTTATAAAAGCCATGAGCCTCCCTTTTGAAAAATGCCTAGTATTGGTTTAAATGGTCCTTTGGCAGCATAGCTACATTTGTGAGACCTCTGTAACAAAACAATGGATGGATGAAACATCTTTCCTTTTAGCCCCTTTGGGATGTAATGAGGCTGTTATTAACTATCTCCAATTATGTAATGTTTTCTGCTCTTGAAGGCACTGGGTTGCAGATTGGCAAAAGCAGACTTCAACTTCCAAAGCAACCCTATTCTCTCTTTACCCACTTAATCCCAAGTATTTGTTCCATTTTTGTTTTTCTCTTCTTTAATCCAACCCAACCTTCTTTCCTGAATAAGCAATCTGTTTTGATTAAAGTTACTAAGACATTGAGGAAGAATGCTGAAATGTAATATGAACACTAGTCAAAATGCACTCATAGACTTTATACGGTAGTGATAACTAGTTGTTATTTACAAGTATATAACTACCTTATTGAGATAGTTGTGGATGTCAAAATTCAGCACTTGAATGGAACAAAAACCTGGCGTTGAATGAACCATGTATCTCTACTATATACACTGCCAAACAAGTGAGAAAATGTGCACACATTCAAGTTTGCATTCAATTAAAAAGAATTGTTCATGCACTCCATCACTGAATCCCCATGTCCAAAACCGGCCATGTGGATGTACAACTCATAAAAAAGAAAGTGTGTGCATTTGAATAGTTTCTTGGGCGGGGGAGATGAAACATATATGCTTCCCACCATCTACCAATTCCTAACCTGGCAGTGGTTGAATGGCATCTAAGGACGCCGTCAGCCCAATCCTAAACTTCCCCAGCGTCCAATGGTACATCGGCACTGAAATGGCCACTGCTGTATTCAATGGGGTCAGGGAGGCTGTCGGGAGTCTCCTTGGGGTAAGGGAACATCGGTTCCTATACCATGTGTCCAGCCCTGGCAGCCCTGATAGCTCTACTTGGATCTGCACCCACTACGTTGCTGGCGTAGAACTGTTCTCCATGGCCCGGGAGGGGGTATAGGATTTGGCAGCCACATCTGCCGCCATCCTTATCCACTCCAGGCGTTATGCCTTCCCTCCTCCTAGTTCCACCACCTTCCTACTGCCTCATGGGGAAACTTACCACCTGGTACTCCTGGCTTGTGTCTGTCTAGCACTGAAACCCAGAGCTAACTGGTACACCTCTCTGCCAGTGCTGCAGGTTTACTGCCAGCACAGGGGTACCTTATGGCAGTTTTGCAATGATGGTGAGGCGGGAGTGCTGGTGGTATGCCCTATAAAATTGGGCCCTAAGTAACAAGCCGTAATGTGTCACATTTAGGACAATGGAATATTAACCTGGCTGGGGCGTTTCTGCAGTACTGCGTTTGTGTGTAATGACTTCAGGTGTGCCCATAATGATCTGGGGATCGGAATCCTGCATGCAGGGGGTGGGTGGGTTATAGCCTCTTCTTTTCAGCTGGCCCAGCCTATCAAAGACCGAGGTGTTTTCCCATGATTGGTGAGGAATGGCCCACCTCTACCAGGAAACTGAGAACATGTATCTTAGGTTTTCTCACCAATTGTGTGCTGGAATTTGCCAGACAGAGAAATCTCATTTAAAATGCATGGTTCTTTGAACAACATTAAGTTGTTCATTAACATTAACTAAAAACACAAGTTGTTTTTAAATAGCTTTTTATTGAAATGTATTACATTAGCAAACCCTAACTTAAAAGGTATACACTATTAACATGTCAGCATATACCACATAGCTACAATATAATAGTAGACTTACATCAAAATATGTAGACTCAGAATTTTGTGGCTGCCAAGCTACAGCTTATCACACACATTTGAATGTTTCGATTGTCAAGATGGCAGACTGCGTGCACATGTCCAGATCAGAATCAAGGCAAAAGAAACAATCCTTTCCACTTGCCAGGCCTCTGGGAGTTTGTCTATATTTTTCAGCTCTTTGTTCACACTGGTAACAATTCACACTATGACAAAGAATAATTCAAATACAAAGCCTGCTGCTTAATTTCTTTTCACACAATTTTTGATACTTTAATCATACTTCAGAAGACCTCCTGCAAAAGCTATTTTCACATTGCATTTTGTGCATTGTCACTCTCAGCTTGTACGTGGGCATCCTGAGCTGACATAAGGTAATTATGACCTTTAGGGCGCAATCCTAACATGGAGTTAGGCCAGCACAAGGAACACAGTAATGCATGTTTGGACCACTCTCTGAGTCAGAGAGGCCAGCACAGAGACGTGCGCCATCTCCCCTGACTCCAAGAGTGGTTCGAAGGCGCTTTATGGTGGCCCTTGTGCCAGCCAAACTTTGCTGGCCTAACTGTGCCAGCCTCACTCCAGGTTAGGATTGTGCTCTTAGGTACATAGCTATCCATTTTATTTTCTATCTGGTTTAATGGTATGAATTCAAGACGGCTCTTATACAGGATGTCTCAAGAAAATGTATACACACTTTGAATTGTCAAGTTTATTGTGCCATAATTCACACATATACTGCACAGGATGTGCACAGAAACAGTTGCTTGTTCCAGTTATTAGTTAATGAAGGAGAGTAAGTGCTTGAAAAATTCCCCATTATCCTACAGACCACTGACTTGGTTGATTAAGGGACCTACAGACATCAGCCAACATGTGTGTTGAAATGGTTCTATAAATGTCTTCAATTGGTTCCCTTAAATGTTCAAATGTTTCAGGTTTTCTACAATGACATATGAATGCATGAGCGCTAACTCATTAGTAGCCCAATCCTATGCAGGTATACTCCTAAGTAAATGCATTGTGTTCAATGGTGCCTACTACTCCCAGGAAAGTATGCATAGAACTGTAGTCTAAAATGCGAACATATTTTTTTGAGACACCCTGTAGTTATGTGTGTTCAAATCATGACTCAGGATGCTGACACCCTGAATCACAGAAAGCACACACACATTCTTCCACTGGGTAGCCACAAACCTAAGGACTGTGTATGTAGTTTTAATGTGGCACATAAAAAGGACATCTATCCAATATTCATTTCTTGTGCTGCAGAATTTAAGCAAACTGTGACATTAGCTTTGTAAAATGTGAAAGAACATTTTCTCCCAACTTAATGTAGTGATAAAGTTTTATCACCACAGTGAGCAATGTACAGATGAAAAAGCAGTAAAGCATAACAAATACTTTTATTCTGGTGGCAATATTTTCCTTTAAAGACGTAATGTTAATTTTCACAAATATCCCATTGAATTACACCCCCTTTTTTCCTGGCAAGGCTTTGTGCTTTTAATTGCTCCAAGTCAGGAAGGAACGCAATAGAGCAGCTCTCCCACCATCAATATATCTTCAAGCCAAGAGGAACTGTACAAGGTGAGTTTTGGCATGGTGTGCAGCTGTTAAAGGCACAGGAGCCCTGTTAGGAAAATGGGGCTGCAAGCCTTAGTATTCACAGTATGGATTTGCTTTTTCACTGCATTTGCTTCCTGACCCAATCATCATAATGCCATAACCACATCACATTTGAGACAGCATAGCCTAAATAGCACATAGCAAGCATCTCTTTTCAATTCCCAGAACAATAGGATGTTAACCTTGGACAGCCAACCTTGGGCAGCCAACATCATTTCAAATTTGATACGCTCTGTGCTGGGTAGGGCGAGGAAAGGGGGCAATTCTTTTCACCAAGTTACTGAGCTGAATAAGTGATGAATTTTACATGTGCTTTTTAAAAAAAATGCAGAACCACCTCATTAGCTTGTTAACAAATGTGATAGCTGGGTATTTGGGATGTTCTTATACTAACTTGCAGGGGTCATCAGCAAGTTCCCCTTGAGTTCCCCATAAGAACATGTGATTTTTAGAAGCCAATTACTTGAAGGATCACATTTTCAATAGCCATTGTTAACATTCAGTGATTGACAAGACTGGCAATTCTAAGGGGATGAATCCATGACTCCTTACATTAGTAGTCTACCTTCTTGGAGTCATGGAGACCACAACCATTTAGTGAGTCAGCAAATTATCCTCTTACATTTTTCCACTCTATTCTATTGTCTGGATGCCCCAAAAGAAACACTTACATAGCTACAAGCAGGGCCAAGCAAGTGGAAGTGAACATACACTGAACAGCTACTAAAAGAAAAGACAATCCTCAGTAAACACACAAACACAGATGCAAAGTTTTAGCCATTATGGTTCAGCACCCCAGAATGCCTGACAGCTACAGTATAAGGAAAACTGTGGGCAGATGGGAGACGTATAAGCCAACAAGCAGACAAACATATATGCACTTACATAGCATCATCCATGCAAGAAGCTTGCCATTCTTCCTATTAATGAATGAAGACTCACATCACTCCTGTGAGGCAAGTTATTATTCCCATTTTATATTTGAGGAAACGGAGGCATTGAACATAACTTGTTTCGAATGGATGGATCTACATTACCTTCTGTTCAAGAACTCCTAGTTTCCAATCTGGTGTGTTAGTTACACCAGGCCATCTTCCTTGGTTTCAGTGAACTGATGAGCCAAGCCCCCCCCCCCGCAGAACATGCACTAGTGCTCTAATAGCAATACATCAGTGGACACCTTGCTAATTGTGTCTATTTCAGAAAACAGTAAAACCGGGGCTTGCATTCTACTCATTCAATGCAGGCAATTTATGTTTTGAAATTGATATTGCCCCTATGTCATCCTAGCTGAAATATCAGGGAAGAGGTGCTTTACAGTAAATAGCTGCATGATCGAAGGAAGCTGAAGCAGTGCAGTGATCCCCCATGACTGCACCTTTATGTTGTTTTGAAGAGGGACAAGCATTCCTGCTAAAAGTGAGCATGATGCCAAAACCATGTTTGGGGGTAGTGGTGTCAGACATCCTCTGTGAAAGTGTTAAATCTGGTACTATAGTTATGTGAAGTTACGCATGGTCCCAAACTGATCGACACGGGTTGAGGCCCTGGTCATTTTGAGTACTCTGTCTTTGTGTTCTATTTGACACAAAGTGTGAAAGTAAACACAAGTGAACCTGGGTCACTTTTTCCATGCAACTCTGGCTGCATCAATAGTAATAAAAGGAGGACAATCTAAGAAGGTAATAAAACCCTCTGTACATATCCTTGGAAGTAGCCTAACGTAAAGACCTAGCAAAGGCCTGCCTATTCGGCATGGGATAACCAACCGCTGGCCAAACAATAGAGGTTTATTCCTTACCTGGAAGGAATAACAAGTAAAAAAGTAACAAGTAACACGGAGTAAGAAGTAAAAAAGGACTGTACAAGCTGTGACAAATCATCCTTGTTTCATGTTTGATCATGGTAAACATGAAACAAAAAACACACACACAGTTCTACTGTGGAAGTCCAAGGTAGAGCTGTCACAGCACAGGAACCAACCTGCTCTCTTGTTTAATGCTATAGATACTGGAAAGGAGTGTGTTCATTTTATTTAACACAGCAGAACCTAACAGAAAATTATTCAAGGCCATCAGCACAACCAACAATATGATGTTGATGTAACAGGTCAGTTGAGGGAAAGAATTTACACAAAATGAGTGAAAACAAAAACCCAGGCAGGTCTGTTAAAATAACTAATAAGAAAATATATACTGTAATGGTCTGCCTGAAACTCCACAGTTCAATTCTATAATAAAATCCAACTCTCTCTGAAAAGGTCAAAACAGAACAAAGTGAGAAGATGTTGCCTTTATTATGATACAAGTTAGTGATGGGGAGGTGGCTTGCTGCGTTCCCCACTAGATGTCACTGTAAACAGCAGTAAGGTATGGCACGCGCAAGTCTCATGGGATAGTAAATGCAGCACTTCACACAATCTCTGTGTGCACTGTCTGATATAAGGAAAAATGTTCTGCCCTTTAGATAGACATGAAGCTACACCTACTCTGAGGAACAGAATAATCAGATAGGTTGGGGTGATGACCAAATCACATCAGGTTAGGATACGACAGCTTACAATGAATGAGGAAAATAGGAGGCATCAATAGGTAGTGGGAAATGGTTACAGCTTCTTCAATAGGAATCTTTCCGAAGAGGTTAGAGAAATATTTCCAGTGGTGACTTAGGACCCAATCATATAGGGCATAACACAGGCGGTATGAGGGTACCACCTGCGTCACCGTTGTGCAAGGCACCATAAAGCGCCTCCAGTGCTGGCGGTAAGCCATGGCGACACTGGCCCCGTGCAGCTCGGAGGAAGCTCCGTAAGCCGGCAGGTCCACTGATCGCTAGTGTTGCACACTTTCTGGGCAGGGTGGGAGGGCATTCTGGGGTGGGGGAGGGGAGGAGCGGGTGAGGGGACCAGAGGCGACTCTCGTCGCTGGACCCCTACCTCTGTGTAGGGCCCTGTAGCCTTACATGGAAGGCCTTGTCTCTGCGCCAGCTAAATAGCCAGTAGACTGTCAGTCCGCCCTGTGCCCTTACCGTGGGGAAACAGGACGAGCATCCCCTTCCCCATGGAGCCTCCCGCGGCTGCCTAGCTGCTGCGGGATGCATCAGTAGCCTCCTGGCTACCGCTGTGCTCCCGGGCAGTTCTGGATTGGGCTTATCTGC
This sequence comes from Lerista edwardsae, assembly GCA_029204185.1. Lineage (NCBI taxonomy): Eukaryota > Metazoa > Chordata > Lepidosauria > Squamata > Scincidae > Lerista > Lerista edwardsae. Next base: position 50,346 of record JAJKFI010013260.1, read on the forward strand.
AAATAAGCCTTCTTTGCAGATGGACCAGATGGCAGGACCATCCAGCTCTAAAACTCCACACCTACCCTACTGAGGCATTGGCAGTTGACTACTTCATAGCCAGCAGAAGTACAGGTAATGGAGGCAGTGCTGTCTCAATGAAAGACTATGTTTCATAGCAGCTGCTATACAGAAAACAAAAGGTGACTGAGGTCCAGGAAGAATACAGCAGCAGTCCTATACATGCCCCCGAACCCTAACCACTGAACTGAATGGGACTGACTTCCAAGAAGATACAATTAGGATTCTGCTGCAAAGAACAGAATTATCCTTATCTTTAAAAATGAGATGGCACCTATTTTTTTACTAGTACTTGAGATGGCACCTATTTTTTTACTAGTACTTGAGCATGTTACTGATTGGTAGAATTCGTCAAAGATTATTTTTAATCCAGGGGAGACTGAACCCTGTTCTCTTTTTTATTCAAGGAAGCTATTTTGTAAAGTGGAGCAGACGAGAAGATAGTGGTGAATTGCAATTTGCCAGAACCTTCAAAATGTTAAAGGGCAATCTTAAAAGAGAAGAAGCAATGGGCCTAGCAGAAAAATGACATGCAAATACAGCTAATTATCTGCTTTTCATAGCACACACTCAATCACCTATGATAACTTATTGGGCAGCCCAATTCCAACCTGCATTGACACAGTCAGGCCCCATGGTCTGTGTATCCAGTACAGATTAGGAGGCAGCTGAAGGTTTCCTTGGGGTAGGGGGATATTTTTCCCCTTATCCCAAGTCCTATGGGACGACTACTTAGATCTCTTCCAGCTATAGATAGCTGGCAGAAGTATGAGCAGTCCAGTGTAATGCTAGCTGGCTTGGGAATGGGGTTAGGATATGGTGGAAGAGACCTCTGTTGATCCTGCCTCCTCCTGGGCCTACCGTCCATTCTGCCCCTCCTTGCCTCCAAAACACCCTCCCAGCAGGCGCAGCTGGCCACTAAGTGACTTATGGCACATATGCAACACTCTAGGGCCAAGGTAAGCAGAGGGGTGGAAGGGTGAGTTTGGATTGTACGCTTAGGGCGTAATCCTAACCTGGAGTTAGGCCCAGGAGTGTTGCAAATACACTGTAAAGCGCGTTCGGACCACTCTTGGAGTCAGGGAGGACAGTGCACAAGACAGGTGCAAATGTACTTTACGGTGAATTTGCAACACTCCTGGGCCAGCACAAAGGACTTGTGCCAGCCTAAATCCGGGTTAGGATTAGTTAATGAATTTGAAGTGTTAAATGATGATCATTATAAATCTGAGATCTTTCTAACTGCTTTGTATATAGACTGGAGACATCTACAATGCAATCTTATGCTGGTTTCAGTGTCATTCCCTCTTATGAGAACTTTGAAAATTGTAATTCTGTTGGATGGGATGACAACTAGAGACTGCTAACTTAATTCCTAGCACCTCACCAAACCACATTTCTCAGTAGTCTTTGGAAAGGGGGGCATTACAAGTGAAGTAGTATAACACATATAAATATCTGTACAGTCATCCACTCCTGGTTGCCATTCTGCTTTGATTAAAAACATTTTCACTCAACATCACACATCAGTATTAGCCCAACATTATAATCTTACTTATTTCACACCATTTTCCTTGTTTGGAATCTGCTCAGTGATGACAATCTATATAGACAGATAGACTGACAGATATATTTTTTAATATACTGTATATAAAAGAAGAGATTCTCCAAACTTCAGATTTGATTAGGTGCTTTTTGTAGGAACATCCTACAATTATGTACTGGTTCGATATCAATAAAGCATACTACATTACAATTTCTCACCCTCTGTCATTACCTCAAGAAAAGGAAGGATAAGTCCAGCAACACAGGAAGTGTACATTTATATTTAGCATGTGTGGTTAATATTCTTGTCACATTACTAAATTTGCTCATCATTATTTGACTACTGCAGCCCCTTAGGGTCAAACTAGAAGTTACTCTAAGCATGCAAATGAAGCTTTCTGTTTGTTTTATTTTAGTATTTTTTTTCTTACTAAAATAATGTGTGGGAAGCGCACATGATCCAGATGGCAATGAAGCTAAAGTGACAAAGCTCCTTACCATCAATCATGGTTTTGGGCAGTTCAGTCATTCATCCGTCCCATACTATATGCTAAAATAAAGCAAAAACCAGAAGCTTCATTATGTATTTAGAGGCACATCTAGTACGACCCTTCATCTCAATAGCAAAGGTTACTCTCATTGGGGTTTAATACTTGAATCAGACTTGTAATACTGTACAGGCCTGCTTTTGTCACTTAAAATGGATGGCTTGTATACACTGGAAACTTAGGCTTCCTTCACTTACCAAGGAAGCAATCTTCTTAAGGTCATGGTGGAGGAACAGGCACACATTCCCCTCTTCCTCCATGCACACAACAGATACTTCATGCAAAGCCCCAAACGTTCTCCTCAAGAAGCAGAGGGATGTGTGCGCACCCCTCTACCTGAGGTGTATGTGTGACAGATGATAAATGGACATGCAGATTCCTCCGCCACACAAAGAGAAGAGAAAGAGAAATTCCTCCGCCATCCTAGTTGGTATGTGTATGAACTGGGACACAGTTTAACAATTCCTTAAAGCTGCAATAAATAGGAAAAAGCAAAAGCACCATTTCTATTAACTGAAATATGATTTAGTTCATTTGCAATACTATACTACCTACACACTTGCTGTGTTTTGGACCACATGCAAAATGGAGGAGATTTGATAACACTTGCTGACTGGGAAAGAAGTACCTTCTGAAGTGGTGTCCTCTTATATTTAGCACAGAGCACTTTTTACCCTAGCATGACATCTTTTCCAGTGGCTTTTGCTGGTGTCTTTTAAAGATTTTGAACCCTTTGGGGACAGGGAACCACTGATTTATTTAGCTATGAAAACCGCTTTGTGAACTACTTTTTGTCAGGATGCTGTACATGCATATTCTTAATATTAATAAAACCAATAAAATTTAAAATGCATCAAATGTAAATCTAAAACAATTAAATTTATTATTGTATAAATTGGGGTAACATCTAGAAAAGTTGTGTGATTTGCCATTTTTTTCAATGTATTGACGTCCTGCAGAGTACAATAAAATTAGCAACAAAGACTCTCTCTACTTCCTGATGGCATATATGACCTATTAAAGGTGGCCATGCACAGACTGCCATAAGATGGGTGCTCTCCAGAAGGTTGTGCACTTGCTCCATGACTGGACACAGGCTTTGCAACTGGCCAGTGGTGCCTTATTGATTAAACCAGTCATTTGTAATGTTTTTAAAACAAGGCACATGAAAGGAACGTTTGTTAGGGCTTGTCAAGATACAAAACTCCTTTTCCTCAGAGAAATCCATTTTGTGTTGCCTTGTTTTCTATATAACCTCTGTGTAGGTTATAACCAGGATAATCTCTTTGTAGGAAATCGTACGGGCACCACAATCTCTAAAGCATGCTTTGGATGTCTGAACCACCATTTCACACACGATCCAAGCATCTTTCAAAAGTGATGTAATGATGGTCAAGATAGAGCAGGATGGGATATATTTGTATTGGTATACAATCTGAAGTTCTCTCATACCTTTTTGTTTTCAAGTCCCACTACCACACTTCAGTTAGTGATGACATGCCAACAGATTTGAAGGGAAGGAATTGGATTTTGTCTTACAAATTTGGTGACTATTTTCATGCATATGCTCCTTAGTGTGTTTCAATGTGCACTCCCAATCACGGGTGTGCCAACATTCACAAGTCCTTATTTTGAGAAAGCCTTCTTGGGTTGAAGAAATGGGTGAGTAATACTAAAGGATGAAATAAATATTTGACCTGAAACACAAAATACCCTGTATTCTCAAAGGACTATACATAATGCAATTAAATTATCGGTCATCCTGTTGTATTTTCCTCTCTCTCAGGGACTACAGCAAAATATAACAGTGTCTTTGAGAGATTATAGAAGAAGGAAAAAGACAGCACCATGACTTAAATACATCTGTCTGGACTCTAAAATAATAAGGTCTTTTCTTGTTTCTTTCTTGTGAATACCGAGGGCTTATTTGTTTTTAATTGCTCACGGGGAGCACTGAATTTTACAGCTCAACATGGAAGCAAATCTGGTGCTTGAAAAACTAGAAGACAATTCTACTTAATGCCTTTCTTGACTTATCCTATTCCTAAGCTGTCGAAACAGAGAACTCTAATGGCAGATGGGTATGTCCATTCAGCTGTCTCTTCCTGAGCTAACGTGTGGTGAGATGCACTGGTACTGCACAATGCTCTGAAACAGACCAAAATAAACTAGTGGAGATAGCTTCCATGTCTTACTTAGGGTGCTTTGTCTAAGTCCGTGCTGCCAGTGCCTCAGACACCAATTAAAAAAAAACAAATAACCATTCCTGTTGGAGAACCATACTGCAATCTGAGAAGGACCCTGCCTCACCTACTAGAAACTGATCAGTGGTAGGAAGCATGTTTGCATGCAGAATGTTCCTTGTTCAATCCTGGTATATCCAGTTTAAAAGGATTTCAGGTAGGGCTGGGAAAGATCGGTTCCAGAGAGCTTCTGCTAGTTAGATAATACAGAGCTAAATGGACCAACGGTCTCTTAGTATGTGACAAATCATTGTACTGTTAGCTATAAATGGAACTATGAGATACAATCACCGAAAATAAAAGAAGCCTTATTCCAGGCCTTGGAATTATAAGGATTCATAAAGATAAACACTAGAAACAAAAAAGGTACAATTTTATAAATATTGGTCTGTTGATAACAGAACTGTTTATGACAGACAAACTCCCTCATTGAAAATACCTCCTCTCAGAAGTATACCCTATAACCTCAATCCAAAATAAGTTATATCCTGTCAATGATTTATTTCAATGGATCTTAAGCATGATACCCATTCTCTGGGCTAGGACTTCCTTGCAGAAGACATTTGGTGGGAATTGATTCTAATCAACTCTCAGCCTCTGTGTTTACTCAAACAACAACAATTTTTGAACTCCCCATTCTACTAAACGTTCAAGTTCAGTAATGCTTTAATGCTCTGCTTGTCATGTGAAGTCAAGAGTGGTTAGCAGTTTATAGTTTTAAAATTAACTTTAGTTGATTATACTAGTATATGATTCATTACTTGAGGGACAATTTTAGATTTCTATTTCTTGTATTTCTTATATTTCTAATTTTTTTTTGCAAGGATTGAAGTATTTTAGGCTTCCCCATCTGGGTTTTAGCCATGCACCAAACACATTACCATAAGAGAGCACACCACATTAAATGACCCCCCTTTCATATTCCCTTTGGACAAACATATCTACATATTGGCAGTCTCAAAAAAGAAAAATAATGTTGGGCTTTTGGGTCCGCTCAAATAATATCACTCTAGTTTCTAACTGTAATCATACTAAAGCAATAGCACTGATCATCTCCACCAAATCTTTTGATGTTCATTCACAATACTTTAAGATTGTGCTTTTAAAGAATTCTGTTTAGAATGTCTTATGGTTAGTGGAATACATTAAAACTTACCTGGCACATATAACAAACAAGATACTGCCAGGGCTAAGTCTCTAAGCTCTGCATCACCCAGTCAAGAATGATCTTAGAGAAAATATGGCCATTTCAGCAACACAAACTAAGCATTCTTGCAAACAAAGGATCACTTAGCTTCACAGAGCTAGTTTCAAATCTGTGCATTAATGTCACAGCTTCACTACATTCCAGAGCAGGAGATCTTGTTTCAGAAGCCCCGTTTCTGAAGGAAAACAGAAGACTTTGTCTACTTGCTTATAGCTTAAGCTGTCTGAATGCACGACGACACCCACTCAATATTCCTTACCTCTGCATATTTGATTTTCAGTCTCTTCAACAATCAAGGTTTCTAGAGAATTAAGCTTTGTGTTCCCACTACAAAGATACCAATTTTATCTTTACAGCAGCTCATATTTTCAAGGGAAAAAATGACATTTGTCAATGTTTATGCAGCATCCAGTAGGACAAGCGACATCAAATGCACAATCCTCTGGTTCATATCAGATTTTTTTTTGCTTAAGCAACACTGTTGAGTGCTTTAAAAACTAGTCTTTGTTCTTTTAGCTGTTCATTTTTGCATCATTTAAACAGTTTCTTTTCTGTTTCTATCCCACTTTAATAAAAATGGATTTTCTCCTTATGTTGAAGAAGCAATTCTTTCCTCTCCCACCTCCTTTCTGTAATTATAAGATTGATGTCCTCTGGAACAGGCGTAGCTTCAGAAAAAGTGTTACTTCATTGTGAGAGTGTTCTCAGATAAAAACATGTAGGAAGGAAGCTTCAAGCTACTTCACTATATAATGCCAACATACTGGCTTTTTAAAAATCAGAGTGAAAAAGAACAGATCTTTTAAAAACCAAGCAATGACTTATTTTTGATTCCTGCATATTTCTTAAGACGTCTTTACAATCTAAAAAGTCAAATATCGGGTTTATAAATATCAGCAGCATCTTTAAGTCAGGGATCCTTTCAGTAGGAAGGCTGGAAAAAATGGCTGTTTTTTTGTTTTTTTGCATTCCTTCTAAGCAGCTTGTGTCTATATTCTCAGCAATGAAGTGAATCCCCACCCAGCCCCAAATCTTGTATAGATGCTTCAGGCTATAATGCTGCCATAATGTTGGCTTGTTTTACCATCAGTCAGTTCAGTGGTAAGCTGGAACATCAATACAGTTCTCACAAATCCCTTTCAAATGGGGATGTTCAATGCAAGATTAAGAATAGAATGAAGAGTAACCGAAGTGCTTCGGAGAGTAGCCTGCCACCTTCTCTGTCAGGCGACTAAGCTGGCGAACACTGCAGTTTTTGCTTAAAAAGAGAAAATTCCATGTGTGCCTACTCAAGAGAGGTGACTGTTGTATAAAACTAAAACTGAGTAGAGCGAAGCCTCTAGCATACCGACACCATCACGCTGGCATTGCTAATGACAACTTTGTAACTCGGCAACCTCCAACAGCCGACTTTGTGCACATACTTCATCCGTTCACAGATGTCATCCTCGGACCTTGCCTCAGCTGAGCTTCACCTTTGCAGCCTGGCAGCCAGGCACATGTTCTGGAAAAGGCAGCTCTTCTTCAGACAAAAGGACACCCATGGAAGGAGGACACAACAAGAGGAATGAGAAACGGAAAAGGAAAAAGGGAAAGATCGCAAAACGAGAAGAATGCAGATCCCCTTCAGGTCTTGTTCTCATCGTACATGTCCAAGACAGGCTCAATTGAAGAGAAGTCATTCTCATACACCAGGCTCCGAGGAGAGAGAGAATTACGGTGGAAGAAATGGCCACCTATTAAGAGCAAAAGTAAACAAACAAACACACAGTTAGGAACGAGGTAGAAGGAACACAGGGACTCTGCTGACAATTTACCCACCCCTGGCCAATTGTTTTCATTTATATACAAATAATAAAAGGGGAAAACGGTAAAGCCATTTAACTTTATTATTATTATTATTATTATTATTATTATTATTATTATTATTATT
>JAJKFI010013261.1:0-28061 GCA_029204185.1 Lerista edwardsae
CTTGAGAGTGAATGCCTTCCCATAGGGAAATTACCAATCCCAAAAAAGAGCTCCAATTTTCCTCTGGCCTACAAGTGGTTTGCCGAGGACAGGTCCCATAACCATACGTTGTACAACCTACAGAACAGAACACAAGGTGCTCTAAACATCAGACAGTACTAAGGTATGTTACAGTAATTGTTTCAATTGTAGCATAATAGGGAGATCTCTGTGACGTGCAATATTTGGATCACTACGCAACCAGTAGATTAGTTGGGTCAGGTAAACAGGACCGAGGCGTAAGTAAAAACAGAATTACACTGTTTCCACACCTGCATTACCTACAGAGGTGTAGCTGGGCCTAGCACACAAAGAAAACTGTAGATTCACTTCTGTCTATTGCAAGAAACTGCCTCTCCTGGGATGCACAGCATTCCTGGCTTATTGAGATATGGGTTCAGGGCTTGTGCATTAATTTTACATTTCTTCAAATCCTCCTCTTACTCCCTTGTACCGTCTAAAATGATACAATCTAATGCTAAAAGCAGCAAAAGCTGTATTTTTGAGTCTCAAAATTTACTATATCCGTTTTAAGCCAAATCCACAGCTGTTGCAATTCTCAGCGAGCGGTTCCTTCTTTCAGGAAAATTAAAAACAAGCACATGGCACTGAAGAGTTAAAACTGGGCTAAAGGCTATTACTACACATTTTTCTTGGGAGATGTTGAAAGCCACATGCTACTGGGATGGTAAATCACTTGGGAGAGAAACCAGCTGCCCCACAATACTGGAGCTGCAGAATGCCAAGAGTAGTACTTCGTTATGTCTGACGAGCACCTGTGCAGCATCTAGTTTCCTAACAAAGCTTTCTCTTAGAGAGCTGGGGACCTCTATGGCATTTTGATATACTGCATTAGGCCTCACGAAGGCAGCCAAGGACATCTAGGAAAGAATTCAAACAAGGCTACATGCCTTGTGAACAGTTAGCAAGGAGCCTAAAGCAAAGGAAGGTAGAGCATAGTGTGACTGAAATGAAGCTTCATTAAAGAAAGATAGCCAGAGGCACACATGCATAATTTACTGTAGTAATTCTAGGCCACCAAGGCTATTAGGTTCTAATGGCTTTCATGCTCTTGAGAATGTAATGTAAGCCCAGCAAGCAAGGTGTCCTCCAGGGAGGTATCTGTATCAAAGAGCGACTGTGGCAAGTAATGTCCCTCAGCTGAAGCTAATTTAATTGTTTGATGGTTGCTGGTAAAAAACAAAACACAAATAACAAACATCCAGCTGCCTGTTGGGTTTCTGGAACTTCTTGCCTCCATTACCCGTCTTGCGAATTCAGCCTGACACTGAAGAAAGTTCATAATCACTGGATGAACTGGACTGCCTTACGACTTTCTTTTGCTCCTTGATCTTCTGCATAATGTCAACTTTCTTCTCAAAATAGTTTACCAGGACTGTCTCTGTAAGGATGGAGGCCAAAATTTGTTCAAAGGAGATGGACCAGTCTGTGTCAACGGTGCTGCCATATCGTGCAGCGGAACTGCCAGCCTCACAACCAACCAGTACTGTGTCATCTGCAATATCTTCGCACTGCAGGGAGCCTGTGCTGACCATGGAATATGAAGACATGGACATATCATCTTTGGTTTCATCGTCTGAAAGCAGCTGTAGGGGAGACCCTGGACCCTCCCCACTTCCATCTACAAACATCTGAGTTTCTTGCTGCTGCTTTTCAGCCTGAATATCTCCAGAAGCTTTGTCTTCTGGGGTAGCTTGGGGATACCGCTCCAAAGTTGAATTCGGACTCTGTTCAGATGCTGGAGACTCTTCTTCACTCACTGGGTCCTGGGGGTTGTTTGCTTTGCAATAATCAGCCTTCTTAGCAGGCTGGTGAGAAAATTTTTTGCCTACCTCCCCAATGCGCAGGAGAAGGCTGGCGACTGTGGCAATGGCGTGATACAGCTCTTGCTCCACAGGATCTTCACTGAACATGTTGTAAAGGGTCTTGCAGAGCTCTATAAATTGCTCCTTAAAAAAAGAGAGCGATACACAGTATGACAGCTGCTCAGTGTTCGCAAACTCTTCAAACTGACAATGATGAAAAACCACAAGCATAAGGAGAGAGAACTTCCAATATACATTTTTAATTATCTCCAGTTAACATTCACAGTTAACTGCACAGTTAGATTCTCAATGTTGGACATTCACATTTGAGATGTGCATTCATCTTTTGCAATTAAAAAACTATAAATGATAAGAATATATCCACCTTTATCTTTTTTAAAATCAAGTGAAACAAATAATTAGAAATGATGTCATTTCCCCAATATAGAAAAGAGTGACCTGAGAGAACTTCTCTTCTCAAGCCTTATTTTCACAAACTACCATGTTCCAAAATCAGAGACTACAGATCTAATCCTATATTAAGAAGCTAGAACTAGCCCAAGGCACAGAATGAAAAAAGGGAGGAAGGATGGAGATGTCTGTATGATCTTCATTGGATGAGCAAAATGAGGGCACTGGCTTAGCTCACTTATTTGGCACTCTCTGTTTGTAACATGGTATCTGTCTTGCAAACTGAAATATGAGAATCAATATGGACATTGTTCTGTGATATCTGCGCCTTGAAGGTTGAAATATTGGAATGAAAACATGTTTGTGTCCAAGACACAATTATACATATTAAATGCGAACACTAGGTTTGACCTCCCAGACTTGTTTTTCAAAAATATATAATGTCCATCTCCCATGAATACTGAGATAACACAATTAAAATTGATATGCACATTTTTGACAAATTCTCCATCTGAAGTTCAAACACCAACTTGATCCTCACACCCGTTTTAAATCTGGGATAGGGAGAAAGACAAAACGTGCAGTATCTTAAAGAAGGCCTCTCATTGCTCTCTAATTGCAGCAACAGAATTTTACACAGTGCTACATTTGAGAAAGGTGGCAGAATGGTTGAAAGTCTGGCTATTCCGCTGCAATTCCATTGTTCTCTCAAGATTAACCATAGAATGACTGTGGTATGAAAGGAGTTGCAATAAACCTCCGCTTGAAAGAAAGTCTGGGTTTTGCAACAGTACAACTCTGTTTTACAACAATAAAAAACAAATTTTTCCTGCTCAGTTAGAAACACTATATATTTTAAAGATTTGTTATGTACAGCAATTTTTCAAAGAATTCCTACCTGACTCATTTTAGGAAGATCCTTGATGGTTTCTTTTTTGGAATCTTTTTCCTTAGCCCACAGTCGTAGGTAATATCTGTAATCTTGGGGACCGGTACCCTTGTCCTCTGCAAGAAAAATCAAGCCTTATATAACCAAAGATTTTACATGGCAAAATTGTATAAATAATGCATATTCTTGAGTTATGATGACTTTCAAGAATATGCAGACTTTGTATTCCTTTTTGTCTAGGGCACACTCCTTTTGAAAACTCAACCATTGGTTGAGACAGCAACCATTTAGCATACCGTATCAAACGAACAGCTACAAGAAGACATGCTCTGTGTGTTTTGGAGGACAGTTAATGCCTCCAGCAGACCAAGCACAACAAAAATCTGACTCTTGAGAGATAACCACTTATGTTCTACTCAAAAGGCAAATTTTAAACCTAATAAACTAGATAGGGTGAAGTTCTGGGAGGTGAATCAGAAAAGTAAGGAAATGTCACAGTACAATGCCTGTTAGCATTATGAAAACATCACCACCTTGGTCTTTGGAGTTCCCATCTCTGGCTGCTTTGTCTTCTTGCACAGATGCTTCTAATAAAAAAATAATACAGAGATAATACAATAGTAAATATGAATCTACTTGGAATAGTGCAAGACTTCTAAAAGTTCACCCCAATACTGGGGATTCTAAAAAAGATGTGATAAAATATATATCAACAAAAATATATACAGTATATAACAAAAAATGAGCCAGCTGTGGTGAAGTACCCATCATTTTCAAAAGTACTGTATAATCTTCTCTTCTGGATATAATAAGGGGGAAAAGCTTCTGTATGTTTACTGCAAAAGTCAGTTGTGGGCTGAATCTAGTAAAATAAATCAGCAATGACATTATTGTAACTTTTTCCTGCTTTCAAAAACTGAATCTGCCTTTTTTTTTAAAGGAGGGATAATTGTTTTTCAAAATACTGTATCAAGGGGTCATTCCATGAAATTGCTAACTACCATGGGATGCACTGCCACAAGTTGATGACCATTAGTTTAGATGTGTTTTTAAATCTTGTCACACAAAAAAACTGGAAAATCACACTGCCAGATGCTGGGGACAAAGAACAGAGTATCTCCAGAATATTTTGCACATTTTGTACAAGAACTTCTCAAGGGCATCTCGCTGATCATTTTTGGAATGAAAAGTCTGTGACAGATGGACCTTCACTGTTTCTAGTGAAACAGTCTTATGTTCGTATTTACAAGAGAAGGAAGACGATATTACAGTCCAGTTACAGTAAACATTTGATATGGAGGGATAAAACAAACTAGGATGAAACAGTGCATGGTGCCCAATATGTCCAGCACAAAATATTAATATAATTAATGAAATGCGTTTTGATCTACTGAAAAGATGAAGGAAAAGAGCAACTTGTTAACCTGCTGAAGAGAAACTATTCAGCAGCCCAATCCAACTTAACTTCTTGTGTAGCGATGCAGCAGGATAAGCCCAAGCCATCCTACTGGTTCTACTCAGACCTGCGCCATATCGAGCTGGTGCAAGTTGGTGTCAACCCAGGTCAGGGTATTAAGGCTGAAAAGGGAGTTAGAATATTGGTGTGCACTGCCACCGCCAATACCACTCCTTTCCTAGCCCTGATCACTTCTTGACCCATCTCCTCTCCATTCTGGTCCTTTCCCACATTCTTCGAATCCCCTGTGTAAACTTACTGGTGCTAGAGGGTATTCATGGTCCGCTGGTGTATAGTCTTGGCTATTTGCTGCTGGCAGTGGCCATGCCATGCTGAATGGCCTTTTATGACAACCGTAAAGGGCCTTACACCACCAGAATGAATGTTCCAGGGCTCCTGTATCCACAGATTCCATATCCATGGTTTCAGGTATGCTGGGGCACCTGCCCCCTCCAGTGTGCTCATTTACTCATTTTAAAATCTTACTGGGTGAAAATATTCTTCCTTAAACTGAGCACTGTAAGTCTAGAGGATTACAGTGTTTGCAAGCTGCCTCGCAGCAGCCAAAACACTTTAAAAAAAAAATCTTGAAAGATGTCAATAGGAAGTGAAGTTAGCACTTCCTGCTGAACTCCTTCAAGTTTTTTTCCCAAGCGTTCTGGCTGCTGGGAAGAATATTTTCACCTGGTAGACTTTCAAATAGGTAAATGGGCATGTGGGGGAATTCTCTTTATCTGCTGTTTCTGGTATCCGCTGGGGGCGGGCAGGAATGCATTCCCAAGGGATATCACAGCACACTTGTACAGTGTATTTAAAATAGGCAAATAGGAATCAGAAGAAGGAACAACTTACAGCGCAATCCTATACCCTCCTTAGCACTGGCACTGCGCTCTTGCGCCGGCCGGCCGCTGTCACGAATGTGCCATAAAGTGCATCCACGTTGACGCTCAGGCGCTCAGTCGGCACTCGCAGCAGTGTTGGCTTGGGCGCCGCGTCAGCACTGGCCGTGCACCAGGCGAGCATCAGCGCCGCTCTGTCAGCGCAGGGCCTCCGCGAGGGCATTCCAGAGGCGTTGCGGGGACGTTACTAGGCAGCGCAGTGGGCAGAGACGGCAGTTATGACGCAGGACGGCTATAGTGCCAAATCCTAAACCCCATCCCTGGCCATGGCAGCCCCGATTCGGGCCGCTCCTATCCACGTTCCTCTGCGCCTGCAAAAAAGCCTGCAAAAAAGCAGGCACAGACCCAAGCAGGCCCATAGGGGTGATTGGGGCTTATGCGGGTGTAAGGGAAAAACCTCCCCTTGGCCTGCACTTCGCTGCTGCTGCCTCCTAATAGGCCTTAGGATATTGCCCTGCTATGTCGGCCTTAAAAGGCCGGCACAGTATAGGATTACGCCCTTAATTTTATTGCATTAAAAATCCGAACAATTAAGATTAAGAAAACAACATTTTATAGGTTGGATCCAAAGGTTTCTTCTGTTGATGGATGGAGATTCTTCCAGAGGAAGGGAACCTTTGGCCAAAACATTGTGGTGATAATAAGAAGCATAACTAAAGCAATTTAACTTTATATGGGCTTTTACTTCTTCAGGTAGGCAGGTAATCTTACTAACCAATAGTGGCACTCAGACTAACCTTGAGAATCACAGTGCAGGAAGATATCCAGTTCTGAGACAAAAGGAGATACTAAAAGAAGGAAAGGGAAGAGAAAAAGGAAGAGAAAGAAGGTTTGAGGTACAGGGAGAAATTCAAGGCGGAACAAAAGAGCAAGTCAAAATATAGAGCAACAGAAATAAAGGGAGAGGAAGATTTTAAAAAATGAAAACAAGATGCAAGAAGATTTGAAGATCTGTGGAAAGGAAACGTGGTTTCAAGATCCACCAACATTGATCTTCCACAATGGTCCGTAATAGCCCATCTTCTCTCATCATGTACTTGCAAGAGCATTTCTGTGACACCTGCTTGCTGAGCAGGAGAACTAATAAAACCACCCAGAATGGCTTCACAGCATCAGTCAGGAGAGAACATCATTGTTACCTTCTGTAGCGTTATCCTCTGTAAAGTAGTTTGCAGCCTCCAGAGCAGATTCCGCTTCCTCTGAGTGCAGAGCTATACAAAGAGAGAAAAGGGAGAAAACCATTTCCTCACCGTCACTTATATTTCATTTACATCCCTGCCTTATCAGAAGAACCTCAGGAAGCCCACAAGCATTTCTCCTTGCCCTTGAACCTAACCAGTCCAATATACCAGTAGGTGGCATGCTGAACCAAAAAGCAGGTCAAACTTTTCTCTAAGAAATGAAACAGCAGCTCTTTTATTCAGCATGAAGGAACATCTTTAGATGACAGCATATAATTTAGCTTGGATAAACAATTGTCTCATTCTTCAGAATCAGCAAGACATGAAATATCTGTGATGATATGTTTTTACTGAACTAGTTTCTGTTGTGAGTAGATAGAAATATTCAAGTTTTTGTTAACAGGCAATGACTACTTGTAGAGAATCTTCAGGTCACCTTTCCTACTATTTCTACTGATTCAGTAGGTCCAAACTATATTTCCAAAATGGCAGGAGAGGAAGAACACTTAAAAAAGAGATATGCAAAGAAGTAAACCTTAAAGCAGCTGACAAAAACTTAAAAGCTGCTCAGAGAAGCACCTGAAACTGGGCAGGGAAGCAGGAACTTCTACTGAGGAGCAACTAGCATAGCCTGAAAAGCCACCTACAGATTAACGATTTCACTCAATAACTACACCAATCAAATCCATTAAAATCTGTAAGTCTGAACAGAGTATTTTAAATACTTCCCAACGTAGCTTAACATATCTGGCTAGGATGAGCCGGTCTTATTGTCACACCAGGTTCCCTCTTAAAGGTCACCACTTTAAAGAATTGTATATATGTGCCATAAATAAAGTCCACTGATACAGAATTCAAAAAGCCTGATGAATTTGAAAACACCTACAAAACACATGTAACAGCTAGCATGCAACACTAAACTATCACCAATGGAGATGTGAAAGAAAAAAGTCAACCACCTGGAGACAGATGTAGTTTGTAAAGGAGTTTTAGCTTCTCAGTGAGATCACCATGATACATTCCACCTATGAGGAAAAGGGAGAAAGAAAAAGACATTTAGTGTCAATTACAGTAATACCTTGGACAGAATGAAGCATATATTCCATGAAAGTCAAGAGCTGTATGAAACAGTCCTACTGGATCGTCGTCAATCTCGGGGTTGATATGGGGGTTCAAACTCGTCAATCAATATGGGGGTTGATTGGCCCAGCGACTCAAAATAGGTGTTGATTGGCCCAGAATGCACTGCTTTTATTGGTCAGAATGTCAATTACACCAGGACAAAAAGCACCAACAAAATCAGCTCTAAAGGAAGCTGTTATTGAAGGTATGCTTGTACTACTGCTATACTGTAGTTGTACTAATATGTATGGCAGTAGTTCCCAAAGTGGTGGGTCATGACTCACCATTGAGAACCTTGACTGGGCCATTCGCCCTTAAGGGGAGTGGCCTAGTAATGGGTGTCCCGATGGCATCTCAGAGATCGCAGTGCTGCAGGTACAAAGGGGCACTTTAGCTTACCTGGGGGTTCAAGGGGGCTTACTGCAGTGTCGGGGAGGACCTCAGGTCCCTCCAATACAGTGAAAAGCTGTGATTAGCGCTAGAATTCCCCTTCAGTTTTCACTGTGGGTCTCCCTGAATCTTCCCAGCACTGGGCCTGCAGGCCTCCCTGACACTGCAGGAGCCCCCCCTCTTGGTAAAAGGCCACTGGTAAATGGCTTCTGGATGCCCGTGGCACCACAATTGCTGCGGCAGCACCAGGACACCCCTACTCCAAAGTGGTACTTCGGGAACCACTCATGTACAGTATTATTGCTATTTGCGCTGAGTGTTTCATATCTTTCCCCTCACAACGGTTGTGTAAAATAGGAAACTATTCTAATTTTACAGATGGGAAACAACGGTGAGAGAAAGTCACTTTTCCAAGGCTACACAGTGAACCTATGGCCAAAATGAACCTTGACCCAGACTTCTCAACCGAACAAACTGGCTTAAGTTGCCATCTGTCATATTTAGATCCTAGACCAGTGATGGTGAACCTTTCGGGCTCAGCATGTCAAAACTTCAGAAAATGTTTGACTCTTCTGGTACGTCAAACCCTCCCAAACAAATGAGAAATTATTTGTTTATTTTAACAAAAAATATAATCCAATCATGTGTGGTGCTATGTATTATATAAACATTATTATATAAAAAAAATGAAAAATGAGCAAAATAAATTTGTCAGGGATTGGTGAATGCTGGTGTGTCACCCCAATCTTTGTTGTGTGTCACCTTTAACACACATGTCATAGGTTCGCCATCACTTTCCTAGACAATGAGATGTCATAAAGAGGTAGAATGAATCAACCAACCAGTTCTACCACAAACATAATTATGCTTGCTTACAGTGTCTCTCACTAATGACTAGGCAAAGGTGAAGGTGGCAGGATGGGGGGGGACAAGAACTGCTTGAACAGAAATCTTTTGAAAAGCCACTTACTCATCCCCGTTGCAAACTCCTTGAAATTAATGAGTGCATCTCTGTTTGTATCCAGGAGTCGAAACATTCTCTCTGCCAATATTTTTGTGTGCTGGCCACAATACCAAGGAGTAAGGGAAGAAAATAACTCTTTGAATTGCTCTATGTTGATGCGGTACTGTTCTAAGTAGGGAAGGCTCTGGTCTCGCTGGGCAGCAGCAGTGCGATTTCCCCAGTAACAGCTCATTAAGTGTTTTGCCTTTGAAGAGAAGGAACAGATGATGATCTAACATTCAGATCTTCAGCCTTGACATCATTCTTATGGCTTGTAGGAGCCATAAGTAGGGGTGTGGGGTTTTTGGTGATATTTTTTCCAAAATTTCATGATCAAAATAGCAAATGGCGGTGTTATGTTTTCTTATTATACATTCTCTTTCCAAGTTCGCGTTTTTATTAATTTTAAACGCTTTAAAAGTGTATATAGGTCAGTGGTCTTCAAATTTTTTAGACAGAGACTCACTTTTTAGAATGGCACTCATACTGGGACCCACCAGAAGTGATATCATTAACCTGGAAGTGATGTCGTAGCCGGAAGTGCCATCATCAAGCAGAAAGTGCTGTTGGTGTGACGTAATCAAATGACACTCCTAGAATGCAAACTGGCATTCTTGGACTGAAGCAAATGCACAACCATGAAACATCTTTGACAAAAAGCAAAATTAGGACAAAATATTATGTAGAACCACTGAACTAAAAACCATTAAATAAACCTCACTTGAAAATTGAGGAAAATTGAACTGTTAAACTCATAAAAGGAATATAACAAGTTTCCAAATGACTGCTCCCAGCTTTCTGCGACCCACCAGACATCAGATCACAATCCACCAAGTGAGTCTCCACCCACAGTTTGAATAATACTGGTGTAGGTGAAAAGTATCAGCAGATGCAGCCAGAATACTATTTCAAATTGGAAAAGTAATTAATTTTAATTTCTGGAAAATATTTTAAACACCAAAATGCAGTGTTTTGTGTTTTTATTCAAATATTTTAATCCCCCAAAGGTGATGTTTTGTTTTTTTATGCTTTTTTTAAATAAATGAGATTAAAACCAAACCCATCCCTAGCCATAAGAAAAAAAACTTCAGCAACTATGAGCTGACTACCATTTTACTCTCTATAACGTTTGTTTATTCTTAGGCGTAAGCATGACATTAGCTCAGTTCTGCAACATGAAGGTAGGCTAGATCAAAAGGTGAGCACCATAATTAGATGATCGTCATAATTAAATCAGAGATCAGGCATGCTGTGGTCCAGGCATGTGGGTTGCGAAGGGTTGGACATGACTTAGCGACTGAACAACAACATAATTAGATGCCCATCATAATTAAAATAAGAAATGCCATCAGCTTGAAGTGCAGGCATCCTTTAGTAACCCAAGTGGAAGCAATGAGAATAAATTTGGCAGCTCTGCGGCCTTTGAAACCTCCAAATGAAATTTGCATTAGGACACTGTCACTCAATGCCCCTTGGCAGTAGATAGCTGAAATAACGAATACTAATGTTGTAACCAATACTCTTCTGTTCTAAGCTTAATGAATACATTCAATTCACCAGATGATTTGAAAGGCCTTGGTTGAAAGGCCCAGTACCTCTCAACCTCTGCAGTTTTGAAATGAGAACCTAAGAGTAGTTTGTCAAACTAGACTTAAGTATAGCTCTGCTAAATAAAATTCCATCCCTTCTAGTCAGTCTACATAAAAAGGTACACTTTTAATGGCCTTTCTTTTAAAAATAGCCATGCCAACTGCATGCATGTTCAGCGTGATCATAATGATAAATTGTTTGCTGGTAGGAAGCAGGACATGGACCAAATCCTCCTCTCTAAGCAGCTAAGAGGCAAAAATTGTTACTTTTTAAAGAAGGGCCAGTTGGTTGCTGGCTGCTGAATGAGGGAGAGTGAAAGTGTTGGCTGCTGAATGAGGGAGAAGAACGGGACATGTAGAACCTGTTTGCATACCTAGTTCCTTGTCCAACTAAGGAAACACAAATGGGATGTTATATGGTCTTTAATCTGTATGGCCAGGACAGTTCAAATGTACTTAAACTGCTTCCACTGATACTTTCTGCTTAAAGTCTTAGGACCTTTTGGAGAATAAATCGGTTTACAGGACCACTGTTTCCAAGATTTGTGCATCTTGGGCATCCTTAATGCTAGGCAGGCACTGAATAAACATCAGCTAAACAGAATTTCATCTAATTGACAGCACAATCCTAATCCTAAACTTGAGGATTTGGCCAGACAAAGGAAGGCATATGTAATGATTCTGAGCAGAATACTGAAGTCTGCATTTGGAAGTTATTGATCTGTAAGACAGGAAGGTGCAAAAAACTTGATGACAGCTAGAGAAGAATAGATCTATTCCCTTGAACTCAGTGGATAAACACAGCAAAACACAGCAAAAAGCTAGTCAAATAAAAGCTAGTCACTCAATGAGAGGCAGGCGGGCCTGCGCCAAATGCAGCTCAGCTTTAGTGCGCTCTGGAGCCTTCCCAGGGCAAAGGGACTCCAGCCTCCCCATTGGTTTCCTTGGATCTGTGCCTGCTGTATAACAGAAGCAGAGCCAAGGAAGCCATGCAGACTGAATCGGGGCCTCACGGCCTGGGGACGGAGGCTTGGATGTGGCCTAACAGTCACATTCCAACCCTACCCCCTCCCTGGGCTGGCACACTTACCAGCCTGTACACCCCCACCAAGTTCCTCCCTCCTGCCCGCCCTCCTCAAGCTCAGATCCACTCTTGCACCAGCTGAGTTCAATGCTGCAGTGCCCCTCCTCAACGCCCTTGGGCTGCTAGTGTCGGCCCAATGGCACTAGTGTCAATGCAGGGGTACCAGTTGGAGCTCCTGCATTGGCGCTAGTGCCCTTGGGCTGATGCAAGCACGTTGTGTTGACCCAAGGGCCATCATTGGATTGTGCCCTCAATGAGAGTTCCATTCATTTTTCTATCTCCAAAACCCAGTCCAAGGAGACAGCTGAAACAACACCTCTGAAATGTTTTCAGGCTTTGCCTTTGGTGAATATGAGGTAGGAGGGAAACAGCTAGCTGTAATAATAATTTATCCTACCTTAAATACTACATAAAGTTCTTCTAATTCTTGCATAGAAAAACCAATGTCACCAGATATAGCTCGGACCTAGAAAAAGGCAGAGAAATATTTTAAATTCTGTTAGTTGTGAAACCTCTGTAAGAACAGGAAGCTATATTTTATGGGGCAGGATAAAATGACTTTCAAAGCTTGAGGATTTGGCCAGACAAAGGAAGGCATATGTAATGATTCTGAGCAGAATACTGAAGTCTGCATTTGGAAGTTATTGATCTGTAAGACAGGAAGGTGCAAAAAACTTGATGACAGCTAGAGAAGAATAGATCTATTCCCTTGAACTCAGTGGATAAACACAGCAAAAAGCTAGTCAAAAACATTAACTGCATTTCCTGCTTTCAGTGCACTGTAATTGGAAGTGGGAACAGGAAATGTGTCTACTCCTTTTCAGCTTTTATCTCTTTAATCGGCTCATTGTCAAACATCTACAAGGGCATTGGAGACATTTGCTGCAGACATCTGATGCTGTCTGGAGGGAATGGACACTACAATGGCACAAACAACAGGAAAAAGAAGAGGCAAGAAGATGTGAAAGCTATTCTTCCCTTGAGATCTTCCAGGCACAGCAGCTAGAAGGATGAGAAAGGTCAGTCTCTCCTGCTGCCACACCCCTGCTCCCTTGCGATAGTGGGGGGCGGGAATGATAAGAAAAGACAGACAACTAGGAAAGTTTTGTGACAATACCTCTTGAGGTTCTCTTATAATAAATATGTCAAGTGTTTCCTCTGCTTCCCATTGTGATCCGTTAAGAAAGCAGAATAGAAAGCTAAATGGCACTTGTTCCAGAGTACATGGTTGATGCTTTCTAAAACCATCACAATGCCCCAATCACATCAACCTAAATTTGTCACAAAACAACTCTGTGTAGAAGAACTCTATAAAAAGTACTCTTCAGTTATAGGCCAATTGTCCTGGCACCTGAGAAGATAGGGTGAGCTAAACAATCCAGATAAATTGGGTAATAATTAGAAACACAATCAAAACCTTTAAATAGTTTATTTTAAAAAAACACCTCAGGTCCCACATACCACACTTCTCTTGGCTGTGTCCTCCAAAGAATGGATCACTTTTAATCTTTGTTTAAAGCGCATTTGTTCAATATCATCTGATCTCAAATGGCTGAATTTCTGTAATCAGAAAAGGTGATCAGGTTCAACATTAAAGTTAAAGCGTACCACCATACATTATATAACACACTGTTACGATGATTAAAGCAGCAATGAAGAACCCTGCTGGATCAGGCCGAGGCCCATCTAGTCCAGCTTCCTGTATCTCACAGTGGTCCACCAGATGCCTCAGGGAGCGTACAACTAGATACTTGCATCTTGTTGCCTCTCCCTTGCACCTGGCATTCTGAGGTAGCCTACTTGTAAAACCAGGAGGTTGCACATACCCATCACATTTTGTAACTGTGGTGGACTTGTAGAAATCTGTCCAATCCCCTCCACTTTACTCTCACAGCCACGAATGGCTCTGAAGGCAAGGGGGTGCTTTAAACAGACATTAATGAGCCTGAAAAACTCAGCGTTTTGCCTCCCTCTAGGCATACCACTGCTTCTATATTATTATACCACTTTCTTCAATATTATCATGCCATTGTACAAATCGATGGTAAGGCCACACCTGGAATATTGTGTCCAGTTCTGGTCGCCGCATCTCAAAAAGGACATAGTGGAGTTGGAAAAGGTGCAGAAGAGAGCGACAAAAATGATTACGGGGCTGGGGCACCTCCCTTATGAAGAAAGACTGCAGCGTTTGGGGCTCTTCAGTCTAGAAAAAAGGCGCCTGAGGGGGGACATGATTGAGACATACAAAATTATGCATGGAAGGGATAAAGTCGATAGAGGGATGTTCTTTTCCCTCTCTCAAAACACCAGAACCAGGGGGCATCCACTAAAGCTGAGGATTGGGAGAGTTAAAACAGATAAAAGGAAGTACTTTTTTACCCAGCGGGTAGTTAATCTGTGGAACTCCTTGCCACAGGAGGTGGTGATGGCATCTGGTCTTGATGCCTTTAAGAGGGGATTGGACAGATTTCTGGAGGAAAGGTCCATCGTGGGCTATAGGCAATGATGGATTGTGCAACCTCCTTACAAAGGTGGTGGGCTACTGGTACCGGGTGCAAGGGAGTGGCAACAGGATGCAAGCATCTTGTTGTTTCATGCCTCCCTGGGGCACCTGGTGGGCCGCTGTGAGATACAGGAAGCTGGACTAGATGGGCCTTTGGCCTGATCCAGCAGGGCTCTTCTTATGTTCTTATGTTCTATGAAACTATCTATACAGATAAAGGTTAAGGAAGACAGGATAGGAATGCAAACTAGCAAGAAACTTTGGAAAAAAGCGGGGGAATTATGACAAAGCGAAGAAACACGGCCAAAACCATTCGACATTACTAAAATTGGCTGAAGAGCCCATACCCTAAATTTGCACACCCCATGCTTATGCAGAATACATTTTGGTTTTACAAGTAGTGCAAATAGAAAATGGCCTACAAGTTTTTTTTTTTTTTTAAAAAGGAAGACAGCTCCTTACCTCATAGGCTGTTTTTATAAGTTCAAATATATCAATTTTCACCAGTGGCTCATCTCCACTTGTCACATTGGCACAGGGGTGGGTGTTAGTTTGAGAAACAGTCTGTTGATTAACTACATTGTCCAAATACCTACAGGAAAATCAAGTGAAAACAGAAATTTGGATTCTTGTGCTATCTCAAGATTAGGACCAGGAGAGTCAGAATCATTCCAAACATATTATATCCTTTACCCAGGCTCATAATTTCACTGATGATATTTTCTCACCAATGTATAATTAATTCGTTATACAAGCCTTTTGATTTTCTGCCATTTTCAAAAAACTGGACACATATACAGCAAGAAATTATTTAAATAACCTATAACACTAACCAAACTTTGAATTTCTGGTTATTTACATGAATATGGACATTTTAGTAATTTTTTTTCATACAGTTATGCTTTTTTCAACAGAAACACTCAAAGAATACAACAGAAACAGTTCTTGCACATGAGACCCAGAAAATGTAAATGTAAAAGGAGGCAGAATGTCTCTTCCTCCTTCTGCCAGTTACCAACAGGACAATGAAAGGGCCTTGGTATCTCCAATGTTTTTTTTCTACTAGCTGAGGACTAGCTGGCCACCAATGTAATTTGGGAGGGAAGGGGCTGAATGGGAGATGCCCCCCTTTCCTTCATTGTTTTTCCTATCACTAGAAATGTGGGCGAGTACAATAAGATTTAATATGAACATTTATGGTATTAAGACAGGACAAAAAAGGACTGAAATATCTCTTTATGAACGTCATGTTGGCTTTAACATTTTTAGAGTCATGGATGTAGCTTTTTTAGATTAAAAAGGTTTGGGGACCCAGAAGTGGGTTGCGATCACTTTTTTTCAGGCTCCTCGCACCTCTTGGAGGGCCAGCATGACTCAAGAAAAAGTCATTAAAAGATGCTTCCCCCCCCCCACTGCTGGTGCATTCCTGGGGATTGCGTCACATCGTTGCCTCACCCCTTAAGGGAGAAGGGACAGGGCCTCTTAGGCTGGGGCTTCACAATGCTCAAGTCTGAAAACCTCTACCTTCGGCAATACACATTATGTGAACATCTTTTGAATCAAAAGTAGGCTGTGCTTAAGCCTCAGTCCTATCCTCAAGGTAGACCAGTGTTATCTCCTTGTACGCTGGCACAACTACAGCCCTGTTAGTGTAGATTCATTAACATTACAAAGCAGAACCAAAGCTACCTGCCCAAGATAGTCATGGCTTCGCCTTCGTCACAGCAGTTTAGCAGCTTCTCCATGTTGGCATCCAGGATGGCCAGAGATACCTGCAAGATGACCTTGATGCCTTCATAGAAGAAACAGTCAACAATGATGACAGCGCTTTCAAAAGGCATGACACTGAGGAACAGGGTGAGGAACCAAGAGAGAGAGATACTTGAGATGACTCCCAGCTCCTGCATCTTCTCAGATAACTGGGGAAGGCAGTCATGTGTGAGCTCCTGGAAGATGCCCTGATCCACCAATGCACCTGAAAGGGCAACGAAAACAGAAGAAAGAGAGACAATGCAAAATAAGCTCATGTTACAGATGAGGGGTAAAAGTAAAGCTATAGTAAAATACTACTTCAAGTAAAAAGTGGTATGATCAAGCATGAGTTCACAGAAGCATATCCACCATTTGACCTGCAAAGTGAGTGTTGTGAGCTGCCTCCACTGAAAACGATTGTGTGGCAGGAAGGAGTGTGGAGTGAAGTGAAATACTGTATAAAAGCGCAGCCTGCAATGTGTTAAACTGCAATGGCATTTCACTCATGGAAGCCATCACACAGTAGTCCCAGAATAATGATCACATTCCTAATTCACTAGCTTGTTTCTAAAAGACAGAGCACACTGCTATAGTATTTGCATCAAGTCTTTTTGAATCAATGGTTCTTGCATGCATTCCAGAGCAAAACACAACCTGCTGTTGTAGATTCAGTAACATTTATATGCAATAAATAACTCCTTAAATAAATGAAATGAAGTTTTAAATTACAAGGAATCTGGATTCAGTTTGATTTCTGAAGGCCCAAGTACAGATTTCATTAAAGCCACATTGCCCTTAACCATCAGCTCACAACTGTTGACTGGCTTTGCTTGCCACCCAAAATTGTGGTTGCCTCCAAGGCAGCCCCCTTCCCCTCCCTAAAATTTCCCTCACTTATTCTGAAACAAAAACTGAACGCATGAGAGTGCATCACTGGCTGCACTCAAGACATCTTGGATGAAGCCAACAACCAAGCCCCATGATTTCCTCACCTGTTCTGCACCAGGAGGGGAAAACACAGGGAGAGGTTATTGCGGCTGTGATTTCCTTAGGCATTTTGAATGCTTTGGCAAAGCCCGGCCAAAATGACACCTCCCCCACCCTCGCTTTCAAGCAAGAGAGGAAAGTGGAGGCCTGGAAGCTGCCACTATGTGCACATTTTTGCTCCCCTGTTCCAGAGCAGGAGAGGGAAGTGAACTGGGAGAGGGACAAAGCGGGCATACAGATAACTGCAGAGAACAACCAGAACCACCCCTTGCTTCCCCGCCTGCTCTGAAGCACGAAAGAAAAGCATGGGGATCAGCTGCACTTACTGGAGACATGCAGGGCACCTCCATGGAGCAAAGCAAAGCTTTCTCCCACCCAGTCTAACCAGGCTGAAGGTGGCAAGTGACACTGTAGAGCAGTGGTCAGGGAACAGGGGTAAATTACCCTAAATGGGGTAAAAATGAAATTCCTGGGGGTAATGGACAGATAGGAGTATGCCCCTCATCCTTCCTTCATGACCAACATTCTCTCTTCTGACCAATGGGAAGTTCCTCTCACGCTTGATGGATTTCCCTTGCTTCCAATAGGAGATTAGAAGCGGCAAGGTATTTGGCCCCCAATAGGCAGCGTTCTCCTCCCTTCCCAGGCGGGGAAGAAGGCCGTGGATATCGATCCCGCTGCTGGTAGAGGGAGAAAGAAGCAACAGCAGAGAAAATGGCGGCCGTGGCTGCAACTGCGGCGGTGCCAGGTGATGGGGGAGCCAGTGAGGCCAAGCCTATTCCGGGCAGCGAGACTGGCGCAGACCCGCTCAGGCAGCCGTGGAGTCGGCGGTGCTCGATGCCAGGGAAGAGCCCAAACCAGCTTCTGGGTGGAGAGGCCGAGGAGCTGCCGCCATTGCCGCCACCCAGGAGCCCGGCAGGGACGCGAGACGTACAGGCGTGGAGGGGGGGCTCTGATGAGCAGCTGAGGTGTGTGTGTGCATGTGCCCGCAGGCGTGTGTGTGTGTGTGTGTGTGTGTGTGTGTGTGTGTGTGTGTGTGTTGAAAAGACTTCTGTGGACGTGCCTCTGCTTGTGAGCAGCTAGGGCTCTCCCTGGGTTTGCCTTGTCTTGCTGTCCCAAGGAGTGGGGCGGGCGGGTGAGCGAGTGGGGGGAGGGCTGGGGTGCCTGCGCAGGGAGTCAGGGACACAAAGAGAGGCAGGAGGCAACGAGGCAAGGCGAACAGCAGAAAACAAAAACAAAATCAGAACTGCTGTTTCTGGCCTCTGTGTGTGCGTCGTGCGTTGTGCGTGCGTGTGTGTGTGTGAGAGAGAGAGAGAGCCAGCCAGCCAGCCAGCCCCAATCTGAATTCATTATAGAGAGAAATCTTAAGTCCAAGCACCTAAACCTGTTCTCAAAAAGGTAAGCTAGTTGTAACCCAGAAGGGTTGAATTCTATTCTCTCAAGGTCTGCAGGTGTACCCAAACTCTTTACAACTTCATATTTACATAGCATTAATTAAGCTCATCAATTAATCAAATAAAAAGCAATGGGTTCCAATATGTAATTTTTTTTCTTTTGTTCTGGCGGGGGGGGGGTAACGTCAAGGGGGTAACGTCGGCATATCTAAATATATTTTGGGGTAAAAGGTAAAAAAGTTCCCTGACCCCTGCTGTAGAGGACCTTCTCCTTATTTCTGCTGTCAAATAAGTGCTTAAACTTTTTTTTTAAATTAAAAACAAACCAACTTTGCATGAATTTTCTATATTCCACTGGTGCTCCACAAAGTTAATCCACAGTAGAACCTACCAACTTATATCATTTTTGGCACCGATTTCTCACTCATTCTGTTTTTTGAGAAGGTGACATTTTCAGACTCAGAAAGTAGTAATATTGTTCATCTCAGTACTTGTTATTCCTTATCAGGAGATCTGTGCTGTAATCTAGGCACTGTGGGTACTGATGAGCTCAAAAGCATTCAGAAGGAAAAAGCACCTAGAGGCCCAGTATACGAGCAAGGGTTTAAATAAAATGAGTATGTTTGACCTAGAGGGAAGATTAAAGGGTAGAAAATGAGTTTCTGAAAGGATTTCAGAAATTATACTTATTTTCTGTCCACTGATGATAAGATTAGATCTAGTGGGCATAAAACTATAGGAAAGCAAGCTTAGGTTAAACATTTTAAAAGACTTCCTAAACAAAAGAAAAAAATCAATAAGCAGATCTGGAGAGTTTAAGCAATAATAGTCTGAAGAAAAGTCTGAGATGCTTCACATATCAGACACACATTAGAGATGCTTCTGAATCTCCTGTTTTAAGAGGTTGGACTACATAAATTTGGTTCTATTGTACTCTATATTTAAGAAAAATCTTATACAAAACTATGATGATCTTATGAAGCCAAAGCTTTCCACATGCTTTTACCTCTGTCCTAAGACCATTGTCTTATTATTCAATAGTCAGCAACTAAACCATTTGTCTTTCAATGTTTCTGGCAGCTTTGTGCCAATGCATTCTAGCTTACAAGGGTAATTTGGCAAAGACTTACCAACCACCCTAGTATTGTAGTAATCTGGCAGCATCCTCTCACACAGGGCCACAAGGAGCCAGAAAGCTTCTTCCTCGTTACAGTATAGAAGTAGCACAGACGTCACAATGTTCATGGCCTAAAATTGACCATACCCCCAAAAAGAAAAATCCATATTATTGAGAAGCATATTTCAAAAGGCAATCATTTACTTTTATTTAGCTTGAGAATAAGCTAAATAAAATAATAAGCTGGATGAATCACAAGCTGGAATCTAGATTGCTGGGAGAAATATCAGCAACCTCAGATATGCAGACAATATCACTCTAATGGCAGAAAGTGAGGAAGACCTAAAGAACCTTCTGATGAGGGTGAAAGAGAAAAGTGCCAAAATTGGCTTGAAGCTCAACATTAAAAAAAAACTAAGATCATGGCCACCACTCCTATCACTTCCTGGCAAATAGAAGGGGAAGAAATGGAAGCAGTGACAGAGTTTATTTTCCTGGGCGCCAAGATCACCGCAGATGGTGACTGCAGCCAAGAAATCAAAAGATGTTTAGTTCTTGGGAGGAAAGCTATGGCGAACCTAGACAACTTAATAAAAAGCCGAGACATCACCCTGCCAACAAAGGTTCGCATAGTCAAAGCTATGGTTTTCCCAGTAGTCATGTATGGCTCTGAGAGCTGGACCATAAGGAAGGCAGAGCGCCAAAGAATAGATGCCCTTGAATTATGATATAACTGTGCCAATGGAGAATGCGCTGCATCCTGCTATGGAGGGGCAGTAACGGAGAAAGTTTGTTCCCTCACCTTGGGGCTGCTTTGCAGCTGCATCAGTGCTAAAATGTTGGATAGGATTGAGCTGTGAGTTATATGTGCCGGGGAGGGCCCTGACCATTGCTTGTCGGGAAATATTAACTGATTATTTTCTGATCATTATTAGTCATTTCATGTTATGACTATTACTATCTCTCTGCTTCTCCTACTTCACAGAGTTGTTGTGAGGACAAAAGAAGGGGAGGAACCATGCACACCACCCTAACCACCTTGGAGAGAGCGTGGTGTAAAAATGTGAAAAACAAACAAAAATAATTTTGCCATGGCAGGGGTGTCAAAAATTTAGGGCCCCAGGTGTCAAATGACCTAGTTACACCGTTGCTTCGGAAGGTACTAGAAATCACATTTAGAAATGTGATTGACCTAGGATTCCAAGTGCTATCACACACTGCTAAGTAATCTATGGCTGCTTCTTTCTTACCTGACAGTACCCAATTGTGGGATTTCGAAAAGCATAAGCTGTGAGCACTCTTCGAAGTGCCGCGATCCCCAGCTCATTCTGGAAGGCAGGGTGCTCTGGCATTGAACGATGCAGATCTCTTTCAATTTCCTCTGTTGCAAGGTTGTACTTTCCCATTGATTGTTCCACCATGTCTGCATAGTACCCAGGATGAGTGACCATCTCATTCCATGCCCCTGCAGTGACACATGAACAAAACTGATTTTCTTCTACATGTATAAGGTATGTTTAATATTGGTCTTCCATATCCGGGGTGCTTTCCTGCAGGCCACTGGCATACCAGGGTGGAAGGTCAAGGGGGGGAAATGCCCTGGGGCACCACCTGGCAGGGGGGCCATGACACCCACCGCCTGTTTTTTGTTTGCTTCAAAGGTCTCCAGGGACCTTTAGTTCCTGTTTTTCGGGGGGAAACCGGAAGTGATGTTTACAGACCCATAGAAGGCCTTTTGGAGGCCTCTGGATATGACCAGCATTTTGCAGTCCTGACCCCAGGTGGCACAGGGTAAAAAATGCTAGTAGTAAATATTAGGAAGAACTACCTGACAGTACAAACTGTCATTGAACACATTTCAAGACCACCAAATATGAAAGAAAAAATTGGTTTAGGTCAAAGGAATCCTTCCACCGGGAGAAATCAGACTAGATGACCTTCGAGGCTGCTTCCTTTTTGGGGAGCTATTCCATCTTAATGGTGGAAGTGGTTCACCACTGCTGACTGGAAAATAATCCTTTTATTTGGGAACCTGTTGAGCATACAGCATGACTGCTCACCTGAAAAGAGGAGCCACAGCTCCCCACGAAGATTGTCTGGAATCCCTTTTAGTACCAGTTCACGTGTTTTGGCTGTGCGATACATACACACTCCTCTTCCATATTCAAAGAAATGAATATTCCATGACTCCTCCTTCATCTTCTCCCTTGCCTAGAGTGTAGAATGGTATCAGGATCACACTTTAGGTATTTCATTTGACCCAGTTTCTGGGGAGGTGATTTTCACTCCCATGCAAGCAAATTTTGCATAAATGTGCAAGCTGAAATACAATTTGAGACAATTTTTCTCTGAATGGGCAAAAGCGTTAACAGAAAGAGATTAGTTTCAACATCACTAAATTTTTGTACAGCAACTAGAATTTTTAAGCACCGAAAGTATTAATGTAGAGAAGCCTTTGTGGACAGGCACACTCAAGACAAAATGGAATAACTTAGCAGACCTAACTTTCCAATATAAGGTAGTACATCATATATCAGATGAAAGCTCATTGACAGTTTTTTTATAGGAACAAAAAAGGGAAACCTAATGTTGCCTGTGGCTCTCAGGCCCAATGCAGAGTGCTGGTTTTAAGTTAAAGAGCATCTCCTTATATACCTAATAAGAATTTCCTCAAGAGATGAGTCTGGCAGATCTTTTTGATAAAATGGTTGACCTGATGCTTTTGCTTTTACTGCCAAAGATGATCATGTTGCACCATTATGGTGGGACATTTTTTCTTCTGCTCGTGCCTTTAATGTTCAGATGAGCACCTTTTAAATATTTCCCTGTTTAACTGATCAAATCGTCTTTTTCTTCCAATGTATGAATTGTTTTTAAATAAGAGTTTTCTTACTTAAATAAACATCAAAGTATTTGTTTTTCTACCGTGGTGATAAAGAATTGGTAATCTACCTCTTTGGTCCCGGAGATGTTCTCAGAGTTGGTCCGGAACAGCTTGAGTAGTCCCTGGGATGCTGTTGGTATCTCAGCTGTGCAAAAATTGCCTGGTTGATTGTTGAGAGGGGAGTCAGGACTGAGTGTAAGTGGGCTGCTGGGAGACAGTGTTGGAATGTCCTAAAAAATAAAAATAAACTGAGAATTTCAAAAGGCACAAACAGGTTTCCATTACAATTTAAACATTTGATGTGGCCAAAAGCCGTCACGTGAAGGGTCTTCACATTATAGACCACAGCACACAAATTTCTTCAACCTGCCGGATCAATACATTGAAATCCTGCTTTAAGAACTAAGGAGGGATTTTTTATTGACTCTCCAGTGAGGCGGCTGTCAGGAGGTTGCATAAAATATGCAAAGGTTCTGAAATATGAGCGAAGGTCACACATTAGAATGGCAACTCCATAGTCACTACTGTATGCACACCTATTAGGGAGCTATGACTAATCCTGAAAGTGGTATGAATGCATTTGCATGGCATAAGACGTGGCATATCTTTATGCATTAATACACTATGTTTTCAATGTGTAGGCCTTACAAATGCAACATGAAAAAGCAACACTGGACACTAGCTGGCTGAAAATGAATAAGAGGTCCTTCTGACTGTCCCTCCTTTTGGACGTTGGGTGGGTGGTCACAGAGGTGGCACCTTGCCTCTGAATGCACCTTCTAGAGAAGTTCACCTGGTCCTGATCCTTGTATCATTTTGATGCCAAACAAATAACTTATATTTTTCCAGACACTTAACTCTTGCTAGACCACGGTATTGGCTTTTGTGTTTTTATGTCTGCTGTGCCATTGTTGTAACCCAGGGGTCTCCAAACTACAGCCCAGAGGCCACACCCAGCCCACCAAAAGATTTTATCCGGCCAGCAGTAATTTAAAATATTTGACATTTTAACTTATTATATACCATTTCTCAGTTTAAGCATGGCATTGTTTCTTTATACATGTCAGGTTCCTCTTTTGTTTTGTTCTGAATCATATCATGCTGATTACAAAAAAGTTCCAAGTAAAACTTAATCATTCATTGAAATATCATTCATTCATTTGTAAAACGGGTTTTTTTTTTACCCACAAAAATCTGTAAAATATACAATGTGGCCTTCGTACTGAAAAGACCCCTGTTGTAATCTGATGATATTGTTATTTTGCTGTCACGGGAACAGCTGTGCTGAAGAGAGAATGAACAGGAAGCAAGCATACATTTCCTTAAACCAACATACAGGATGCATCATTGGTAAAGTTCTCTCTCTTACACACACACTTTTCATAGGACAGAAATTAAGGCTGTTCTTTACTTTTTTAATGTTGAAGTTATGGGTAAACTCAAGAAGTTTGCAATTTTCCACATCTTTTACAGAGTTGAACAAAACATTAGTTCATTTCCCATTGTTCCTTATTATAAGCACCTGGGTGTTGTCAGCTTCCGGCTTTAGAGACGAAGTCTGCCAATTACAGAATGCTAATATCCGCCCCTGCCCCCAGCTTGTACCTCACTTCGACGGTCACCAAAGGTCCTCTTCCATCCTTCGCCATTGTTACAGGATTGCTTGGATGGAGTTCTCTGCAGGAAGTCAGAGATTCTCTGTACAAGGAAATCCCGGTCTTTCAAGTTGGCAAAAAGGAAGGTCATTTTGCTCTTGGTGCTGATGGATAGTGGGCTAGGCAAGACGCTGGAACTGTCGGCTTTCTCAACAATTGTGACCTAGAGAATATACATAGATAATGCTCCATAACGATTGGGCCCAGTAACTTGTATTTAACCTGCACTAAATATACTCTTTAACAGTTATCTTGTTCATTATTTCATCATAAGAAGAGCCCTGCTGGATTAGGCCAAAGGTCCATCTAGTTCAGCTTCCTATATCTCAGATGCCCCAGATGCCCCAGGGAGCACACAAGACAACAAGACACCTGTATCCTGCTGCCACTCCCTTTTAGCTTACTACCATCAAGTTCTACCTGAGGACATTTCTGTTTTTCTCCAGGCAGAAAGACAGCACAGTGCATGTGAAAAATGGGGAAGTAAATAGTCACAAGAAGTGTCATGAAGAGTAGCCTATTTTAGCTTGCAAAAAAGTACTTCCCATCCTCTCTGAATGCTTTGTCTCTTTTTGTGAGTTTATCATGCTAAATAATGTATTCGCTCCTTGGTTCTGGAAGGTGCTTTCGGCAAACACTGAAGAAAAGTCATAAAAAGAGAAACTAATTTTTGGGAATACTGAAGAAAAGTGTTGCACATCCATGGGTTTATCTCTTGTGCATACTCTGCTTCTTTGGAAAGTGGCTAAACAACCTAGAAATGGGCTAGCCTACTGAACATAACCTCAAATCCAAAGTTAAAACTAAAAACAATATACTGTTTTGTTGCTAAGAGAAGTCATCACCAGAAGCAGTCTCCCACCTCCCTGAGTGGTATTATGAGATGACAGGCCTCTTCTGTCTTGCTAGCAAAACAGATATAGTTGTTGGAAACAAACATCTGGCCAAGGATGTGTATTTTGTTGAATGGGGTCCACAAAGTACAGTCTGTGTGTCCATCAAGACGCTCATCCTTGGGCAGTCGGAAAGTAGCACAGTAACACTCATTTTTGGCTCGAGCATCCAGGTCTCTGAAGAAAAAGAAAGAAGTCAACACATTTTACCATTCAATCCAAGAAGCAAATTCCATTCCAAATATTCTTTCAACGCAGTTAATCTACAATCATTATAGGAACTGCAGCTTCTCAACTTCAGCCACACTCAGGGAGCAATCCTAAGCAGTGCCAGACTGGCAAGGTCAACGGGCCAGCGCCATATCCAATGCTGCTTAGGAGAGGCTGGAGCCTCCCCTATGTGCTCCTCGGATCTGCGCCCGCTAAAGAGTGGGCGCAGATCTGAGGAAACCACACAGCCCGAATTGGGGCCGCGCAGCCTCACTGATGGGCTTAGGAGGTGGCCATTTGGCCACCTCCCAAGCCGCCCATGTCCCGCCCAAGTCCCGCCTTCCCCCCTCCTACCAATCCCCATCCCAATATGGAATAGAGAATCCCTTGCACTGACCGTCTTCGGCGCAAGGGAGGCTCTCCGTTGGCGCTCTGAAGCCAATGCAGCAAGTAGCATCGGCTTCAGAGATCGAGCGCCGACGCGGGGGTGCTGCTCAGCGCTCCTGCATCAGCACTCCACCCCTTGCGTCAACACTATGATGTAGCGTTGACGCAAGGGGCACGCTAGGATTGCGCTGCTCATTTCTCCTTCTCCTCAAATGTAGAAAATGCCATGTCTAGATCATTCCTACCAAACAGTTCTAGTACAATATATACTTTTCAATGTACACAGGGAACAGAAAAACAATGTTCTTTCAAGGACCTCTAAAAATGTAAGTTATTAATGTCCGTGATAAAGAACTGTTGTTGTTCAGTCACTAAGTTGTGTCTGACTCTTTGCAACCACAGCACTCCAGGCCTCCCTGTCCTCCACTAGCTTCCGGAGTTCGCCCAGTTTCATGTTCATTGCTTCGGTGACACTATCTAACCATCTCATCCTCTGCCACCCCCTTCTCCTTTTGCCTTCCATCTTTCCCAGCATGAAGGTCTTTTCTAAAGAGGTGGCCTTCTCATGAGGTGGCCAAAGTATTGGAGCTTCAGCTTCAGGATTTGTCCTTCCAAAGAGCAATCAGGCTTGACTTCCTGGAGGATTGACCGATTGGATCTCCTTGCAGTCCAGGGGACTCTCAAGAGTCTTCTCCAACATCATAATTCAAAACCATCTATAAAGAACTAGCCACATACAAAGATGCTAACCAGAACTGCTGGCAAGGACCATGCATCTCTGCTATGGAGGGGAAAAATTGCTTATAAATGATGTGAAAACAAAAGTTAAAAGAAAGAATATGTAATGGGAAAGTTGTACATCTTTCACACTACATTAGGTTATTTTACACAGGTGCCTAAAACAGGTCTTACTGCACTCTAGAATAGTTCTCAATATGTTGTGGTCAGATATACCTATTCCAGGATCAAGCTTGGGGCGGGGGTGGAAACAGTTCTACCTGTATACTGCAAAAGTCAATTATGCAGAATGCTGATTATCTGGTGCCTATAGCATCCTGAGTACTCAACATAATTAAGCCACAACATAGGTGCACAAGGGAACCATCTCCCCACTATTCTCTAGATCTCTTTTGCAAATTTAAAAGCACCGACTGATTTCTTTATTTAAGAATAAGATTTTGAACACGTTTTTAACTGGCACAAATAACTAAATCAGTGAGTCAACTGGTAATGAAGAATGGGAACGCTGGGTGGGACTTACGCGTGATTGGCTGCCCGTCCATTCTGTTCCGCGGCTGCCCAGGCCTCGGTGAGGTGCCTGCACGCCGGGAGGGATGGGTGGGGGGCACACCGGGTGCCTGGGCGAGCAGCGGTGAGGCACGCCAACAGCCCCCCCTCGAGGCCAGGGCAGCCACGGAACGGACGGGCTGCCAATCACGCGTAAGTCCCGCCCAGTGTTCCTGTTCTTCATTACCAGATGACATCACTGAACTAAATACTTAAGAAGGGTGAATAACCTGCAGTCAAATTTCATGTGACTGTTATGAATATAAACAAAGGTAATGGGCACGGGGGGGGTGCGCACAGGGAACCGCAGATAAGATACCAGGGAATGTCTGTACCTTATTATGAATTTTGTACAAAGAGTTGGGCTTGTGTTTTTTTCCCCCAAAACTCATGCGCACCTGAACGCACATCACACTGGGTCATCATTAGGAATGGGGAGGGTGTCTCATAATAGCCTTGGGTGGAAATACATGCCAGAATGGAGATGAAAAACAGGGCAGTGTTTTTGCTCTTTGATGACCCTTCTGTATGCAGACTTGGGACTGACCTAGTTTATGACCAGAAAATTAGTCTAGACTGAGTCTAATTATCTATGGATTTTATATCTGTGGATTTATCTCAGTGCGGGTCCCCTAGACCCATGTTGACCAACGTTCGGCTCAACCTGAAGCCTCCAAAGGCAACAGGTTCTTCTGAGGCCCGCTGATGACGGGTGCTGAGACCTGCTGAGGCCACAAAAATGGGGGAGGGAAGATAAGCTCTCCCTTGTATGTGAGAGATCTCAGAGAGAAATCTAGAAAGTGTGCCTGCTTGTCCAGCAGCTGCAGTTCCAGCCAAGGCCTCTGCCAGTGCTGACAATGATGCTCTGGTGTTGGGAAGAAGGTGTTGGGAAGGCAAATAAATCATTTGGGAGAGGTGGGCATCCACATGCTGTTTTGACTTGTATGAGTGAATCAGCAGAAGACAACTTTACATTCTCAAGTGTTTCTATGGCACCAAAGAAGGCTAGAAATGCATTCATTCTTTAGTTAAAATAATCTATCTATATAAAGAAGGGTGTGTGTGTGTGTGTGTGTGTGTGTGTGTGTGTGTGTGTGTGTGTG
>JAJKFI010013262.1:0-29974 GCA_029204185.1 Lerista edwardsae
TGTGTGTGTGTGTGTGTGTGTGTGTGTGTGTGTGTGTGTGTGTGTGTATTCTGCATAGGCTCCGCAACGCCTGGACCGATTGGCACCAAACCCGGCACATGCATGCCTTGCAGCCTGGCGACAAACGCTGCAGGGGTCAGGCCCCCCTTGCGCCCCCGGGGGTGGGGGTACATGGGGGCCCCACGTGAAAATGGCTGAAATCGGCATCGAATCTGTAGTTTCCAGGGTCGCCGGATGAGCGGCGACACTCCTGATGCTGTTGGAGTCCGGGTTTGGGCCCCCCTCGGTGTGGGGGGCGAGAAGGGGTGCAAAACAAAATGTCCGCCATGCCCTGCTGGAACGCCTGGAGCGATGCGCACCAAACACGGAATGCACATGCCTTGCAGCCTGGCGACAAACGCTGAGGAGGTCAGGCCCCCCTAGCACCCCTGGGGGTGGGGGTAGGCGGGGGCCCCCGCGTGAAAATGGTCAAAAGTGGCCGAAATTGGCATCAAATCTGTAGTTTCCAGGGTCGCCAGGATGAGCGGCAACACTCCTGACGCCATTGGAGTCGGGGTTTGGGCCCCCCCCTCAGTGTGGGGAGAGAGAAGGGGTGCAACACAAAACGTCCGCCATGCCCTGCTGGAACGCCTGGAGTGACGCGCACCAAACTCTGCACGCACATGCCTTGCAGCCTGGCGACAAACACTGCAGGGGTTAGGCCCCCCCCTAGCACCCCTGGTGTGTGTGTGCAGGGGCCCCCGCATGAAAACGGCCAAAATCGATGTCGAATCTGTAGTTTCCGGGGTTGCCAGGACGAGCGGCGATGCTCCTGACACTGTTTGAGTCCCGGTTCAGCCCCCCTTGGCATGGGGGGGGCGAGAAGAGGTGCGAAACAAAACGTCCACACTGACTCGCTGGAACGCCTGGAGCGGCTGCCACCAAACCCGGCACGGGTATGCGTTAGGGCCTGGCAACAAACACTGCGGGGGCACGACCCCCCTGGCGACCCCAGGGGTGGGGGTGCGCAGGGGGCCCCACGTGAAAATGGCCTAAAATGGCCGAGATTGGCATCAAATCCGTAGTTTTCTGAGTCGCCGAGACGAGCGGTGACGCTCCCGAAGCCGTCGTGAGTCCGGGTTCAGCCCCCCTCGGCATGGGTGCAAAACAAAATGTCGGAAATGACCAACATTACTGTCAAATATATAGTTTTCGGGGTCGCTAAGCTGACTGGTGACAGTTCCGATGACATTTGTTACCCAGGCAACACCGGGTACTAAAAAGCTAGTATAGAATAAAAATGTAGAATTTCAAGGTAAGGAAGACAACGCTGGATTCTGAACTGGAAAGCCTCATGGTACAATCCAGGCCATTAACTGACTTAGATCATTTTATACAATTCTTTGTGCCTGGGATTTTTAAAAAAAACCTCTGGAGTGCTGTGTATAAATACTTCAGGAGAATATACACGTTTAGTTTCATTTACCTTCCTCCACACGAAAGAAAAGCAAAGTGCATGTACCTTTTGAGTGCTGAGATGTTCTTGAGAGGCTTGCTGGGTTTGGGAAGTAGCACGTCTTCCACAAAGCCTTTAT
Source organism: Lerista edwardsae (assembly GCA_029204185.1). Lineage (NCBI taxonomy): Eukaryota > Metazoa > Chordata > Lepidosauria > Squamata > Scincidae > Lerista > Lerista edwardsae. Next base: position 1,575 of record JAJKFI010013262.1, read on the forward strand.
TGTCCAGTAGCTGCCGCATGGCAATGTTGGCCAACTGTTCCATCAATTTGAAGGTCTCATTGATGTTGAGGAACATAGAGAAGTAGAGCTCACTGTCCCTGGTGCTAACTTTGATGCACTCAGGAAATAGAAGAGTGGCATTCTTCTCCAGCTGAGTTACATCCACCCACTGGACGATTAAGGTCACTAGGGGAACACAGAAACCCAAACCACCAATTATTATCTGATTTCTAACAGACATGTTAAACAAACTAGAGCTCAAAATCCATAAAAGCTACCAATTTATTTTCCTAATTATTACCTAACTCAGCGAAGTTCTTATACTGAACAGTAATATGTGGACTAGGAAACCATATTGCTCAAGTGCTATTTTTTGGACCTGGGCAGATGTAATGCCACTGAACCATCAGAACACAGGATGGCATGCTCCCTTCTTATACCCCTCTGGAGTGAGAATTATCTCCACTGAACCTAGCTGGATCAACTGTTGTGACAGGGATGAAGTTCCTCAGAGTTGGAGCTATCCAGATAATCCAGGATTTGAAGTCAGCTTAAAACAGGCAATGGATCAGTTAAAAATGTGAAGTTAGGAAAAGGCATTCAGTAGGCTGACAGCTTACCTTCTTTGCCCAAAAGGAAGGAATAGAAGCAGAGATGATTAACAGTCAGATACAGCCAGCCTTGCCTGGGCACACGGCCTTTCCAATAGCTGCAGGAGTAATAATTGACCAGCTTCTCAACTTCAGGCATTCCAAACTGTTTACGCATCTTCAGTTCTGCTTCTTTAAATTTACCTGGATCTTCGTCCCCTTGAGACTGTTGATTCTTATTCTCTTCGGCAATAATGCCCTGTAGGAAAAAAGAGAGGGTATTACATTAAAACCTGATGGCCTCTTCACTGAACTGGGGTGTTTTTTGAGTGGTGGTAGTGAGTTTGCATTACATTTCTGTTGTGAGTACGTACAACACAATGTCAAAACAGTCAATGCTTAGTATTAAATATTTGGAAAATACGATGACACATTCATAGCAACCGGGCTTGTTGAGTGGAACATGGTTGTGCAAGTGCTCAGTGACATGACCAGGGACAACCCCAAAACATCCATCCATGTGCACACAACTGCATTAGTTTGGTTTTTTTTTTTAAATTAATTTAATGTTGTTCTACTGACTGTGTGAAAAGACCCTAGAGCTTCTCTTACCATTCAGAAAACCATGCAGGATGTATGGGAGCAAAAACTGCCACAGAAAGGAACAAGTACATCCGAGAGAAAAACAAAGCCACAGTGTATTTGGGTAAGAGGAAGACAGATGAAAACTCTTGGACAGGGGTGTCAAACTCATTTCGTACAGTGGGCCAGATAGCATTCATGGTGCTTGCAGAGAGCAGGAAATGACATCGTTAAGCAGATGATGGCCAGATATAACCAGATGTACTTTGTTCTCACACAGAAACTCAATAGCTGCAAATGACAGAAGATAAAATGCGGAAATCTTGTTCATAATATCAAGACATGAGAGCCCAATTACATTGGGGACCATATAAATTGCTTCTGGAGACAATATATAGCTCACAGGTCTTGTGTTTGACATCCCTGCTCTTGGGTGCCTGTTCAAAATCAACCTCGGACAAAATACAACCCATTGGCTGCTGTTTTTAATAATATAATAGCAAGCTAGCGCATCTATTTTATTAGCACAGGTCACTTTTATTATTATCTGTCTCTTCTAGCTGTCTCTTCAAGCATAATATGCATAAAACATAATTATATTACAGAAAGCTGTTTCTTCATGCACTCCTGGTACATTCTCCCAGAATACATTGTAGGTATTTGTTCCAAGTTGAGCTTTACATGAAGATTCAGGGTCTGCAAAGCAGTTTTCTCTCATGATCCTAAACACACTTACTAGGGAGTAAGTTCCACTGAACACAGTAGAACTTACTTCTGAGTAAACAGGCATAGACTTGGGCTGTGCTTCTCTCTTCATTCTACTGCTAAAGATCCAAAAACTCTGCTACAAGAATAAGTGCCTCTTACATGTATCTTGCCCTTGACAAATGTGGTGATATCTTCTTCATTATCAAAGATGGAGAGAGTCTGGAGCAAGTTATTCTCCAGCCATTGCCAGTGTTTTGTGATTTCCTTATGGGATGTACCTAATAAGAAATGAAGAAATACTCAAAACAACAGCAGCTACCCTTGAGTCCACATTCAAGATACAAAAACAAGCTCTACAAAGTTCATTCAAGAAGGTTACCGCTTTTCTGAAGGGTGCAGGGCCTTTTATGGTTTGGTTCCAAGGGATATGGTAGAAATCTGCTGTGATTTCTTTGCAGAGTATTTTGCAGATGCAACTTGTCACACTCACTCCAACTGGGATTCAAGGTGTTTACAGAATGTGTGGGAGTTCTTATTGCTCCTTCGTATCAGATTCTGATGGCTTTAATTCAGTTTATTCTATTCAAGGATGAGGACAGGAACCTTTGGAACGTTGGGCATGCTCAACCCATGTAAATCCTGGTTGATTAGGTCTGAAGTGACCATCTAGACGTTGGGGACATTCTGGAAGCATTGGGCAGCCCTAGAGGCTTCTTCCAGGTCACACCATGCTGGCGACTGGTTCAAACTGGTTTGCCTCCAAAAACCAGAAGTGGCTTTTGGAGGTTTCTGCAGTCCATTCTAAGGCCTGTGGAGACCAGTAGAGTGGGATTGCTTGCCCAGGGCAATCCAGAAGAGGCCTTTCCAGCACTAGCAGGAGTGTTGCGACAAACTGCAAAGAATGAGGTGGGTTGTGGTGCCATTAAGATTGGGAAGTGTTGATATATAGTGCTATCTTAGTTTGATGTGGAAAAAGGAGGTCCAAACCCTGGTTTCATCACAAAACTTTGGGCAGGTCATGGCTTCTCAGCATGAACTAACCCAGGCTTGTTATCAATCAATCAATCAATCAATCAATCAATCAATCAATCAATCAATCTTATCCCAAGAAGACATGTAATTTCTGTCACCAGACAAGGCGTATGTGAAGAGAACATTCCTATAACAAAAGCACATGTCTTTTGTTTTTTAAAACTTCTATCAATATTGGCATTTTCTTTTCCACCAGATAGAATCCTGGCTTAAAGTTATTTATAAAAGCCATATTCATAAAGGTTCTTCAAAGTACTTCTGAAGAACCCCTAAATGCTGCAAAAAGGAGTTTGAGGAATGACTGTGAGTTTTCAAAAGGGGAAAAGAGCACACATGCACCCATTATATTTTCCCTGTAAAAGCTCTTATCTATATATAATAGTACTTACCACATGCCACTGCCCAATAAATTTGAGAATCTTGTGTCTGGTGTAAGATCCTATAAGGAGCAACTCTAGCACTGGAGTCCAAAACCACATCAAGGGTTCCCACAAGTAGGCCTAAGATGACAAGAATGCAGAGACGAACATTACGAATTTGATCCGAATGGCAGTGAAAGATGATCAAAACCATGACTGCATCCCAATAAATGGTTGGCATTTCAATCTTAGATTTGAAAAAATGCATGTACATCTAGCCTTAACTAGATGCACTAGACACAAGTGGTCACTTAGAACTACTTTGGGCAATTCCACACCAAAAACTATAATCAGATTACAAATATTATTTGCATATACTGTACTTGCATTTCAGTTCCTTTTCAGAAACATTGGTCTTCATTTTTAATTACCATTAGGTGGAATTGTCCTGGAAAGCTGTGTCTTAAGAAAACAGCAGAAAAATGTGGCAAGTAAAAAGAAATGTCCTAATCAGGAAGGCACGAAATAGCACATTATCACCCCTACCCCCCAAAAAACCAAAACAGGCATCTTTTGCACTTCTTAGAAGCCTGGTTCTGTTAACAGATATCAGATATTCAGGAAGTTCTACACAGCACTAGCATCTGACTTCATTCCCAGTATGGAGCAGTTAAAAAGACGAAAAACACTCTAGGCATTATAAGTGCTCATGATGGGATCTAAAAGTGAGTTGCTATGCTCTTATTGAAATGGCTACATTTGTAGAGTTGGAAAGATGAAGCTCATATCAACACAGCTGAAATCAGTCTATGGGGAATAAGGGGAGATAAAACCAACACCAAGGAGTCATAGTGGGTAGTCTTGAAAGTAAGGTTCTACTTGAAATGAATGCAAGAGATAGTAATTTCTCACACAAGCAAAAAAAAAAATCTCTCACACATGCAAAAATGTAAACACATTATAATGGATGAAAGAGTTCAGATAGGCAGCTGGAACATACTGCAAGGAGGACAAAAGTTTACTCCAGCAGACCTCCACTCTATGTAAAGATCTTCTACAAAAAGGTTCCAATGCCTGATGACAGGCTAGACAAGCACTGCCACTCCGTAGACTGAACAGGGTCATTTAAGAAGAAAGGTAGGTAGGATTAGCAAGTCTATGGTACAATGGTGTTAGAACAAAATGATGGTTTAAGGTAAGCCAGGTCCTAATTGCTATTCTGATCTTAAAATGAGGGCAGCCAGTCAACTGCTTTAACAAAAACTGAAGAAAGCATGCAATTAATATATTCACTCAGAAATGAAGCTAAGCATACATGGTCAAACGTTCACAAACGTTTGACAAGCAACTGAAAGGCAGACAATGAAACAACATGAGTTTAACACTAAGAAGAATGCTGCAAGGTACACAACCGAATCAAGCAAGTTAGCTTGATTCATGAGCTAACACAACATGAGCTATCAAGAGGAGCAAGATCCAAACCTATGATAAGCTTTGTCTGTATATAGTCATATATAGTAATCTCATGATATTAGGCACATCCGCAGGAAATGCAAGAAACCAGCCACATCTGTTTAAAAGCTTCATGACAAATCCAAATACTTATGTATTTATGAGAGGCTATCAAACCCCAAAACAAAGGTAATGGTGATGACAATGCTTTTATGACTACATAGAGAGCAACTTCCCATATGCTAATTCAGAACAGTGCTGGGAATGGGTGAATGGAAGGGGGCAGGATCAACAGTGGAGTCTCCAGTCTCATACTTTTTTTCTTTATACATGGGAATTGTGGCATGAAAAAGGTTGAAGACCACTGCTCTAAAGCGCTATGACAGTGATGGCAAACCTATGTCAAAGCTGACAACCACAACGCTTGGGAGGGTGACACACAGCATTCACCAATGCCTGACAAAAACTGAGTTTGTTTTACCGTATTTCCCCAAGTATAAGGCGCACCAAAGTATAAGACGCACCTTAATTTTGGGGCCAGAAATTTGAAAAATACATTTTTGGGGCCGGCTGTTCTCCGTGCTTCCGATTGCCTTAAGAGCCGCCGGCCTCCCGCCGGCTCTTGGCTCTTAAGGCAAGCGGGAGCACGAAGAACGCAGCGCTGCGTTCTCTGTGCTCCCGCTTGCCTTAGAGCCGGCAGGAGCGCTGCCCTCCCTTCTCTGCGCTCCCGCCGGCTCTTTAAGGCAAGCGGGAGCATGGAGAACACAGCGCTGCCCGGCACATCCCTTGAATAAGACGCACCCAATTTTTAGCCCCCGGTTTTTTGGGGAAAAAGTGCGTCTTATACTTGGGGAAATACGGTACTCATTTTTCATTTTTGTAATTATTTGATGCTTCTTTAAATAAATGAATATAAAGAATTGTTTCTCTTTTCTTTGGGAGGGAGGTTGACACATCAGCAGAGTCAGGTTAAGCATTTTCCTAAGTTTTGACACACTGAACCCAAAAGGTTTGCCATCACTGCACTATGATATGACAATGAAATTGTCCTGCCTGTACAAACAAAGAAGCCCATCCCTCAGCTAAGGAGACAACAACTTAAAAATATGACCCACAACTATGGTCAATAAGATCTTTTGTAAATCATTTACAGAATCAACAAATGTAAACACATAGCTGTCCCTCCTACCCATATTTCAAATACTATAAACACTATAAATACAAATACTAAAATCACTAGCCTCTGTATATATGACAAAAGTTACAAGATGTAAGCTTATGGTTCTAGCACTTAAAGAATGCAATATTAACAATAGAAAGACAACAAAGGCCACATCTGCACCAACCTCTACTGTCATGCATCCTCCAGACCAGAAGAAATGAAAACACAAGAGAAAGGATTTCGCCTAGGAACAATGCGGCAAAAGACAACATCATGCTAACACTATTCCTATGTCAATACAGACATTTCCTACTGGCTTGGCCCCATATCCAAATCTATGGTAGAAGGGCTTAATAGGTGCATGACAATGTGAATATTTGATCTGCACGAGGCCTTTATACTTGAAGGTGTAGGCACATCATAAACATGAGAGTATGCGATGTGAGTAAATACATTCTACATCCAGGACAGAGTCAATATTTTTCCTGCTTACAGGTGAGATTGGTTAGTTAATATGACATCGTAAGTAATTTAAAATCAAGGATTAGCATTCATTGTTTGAATGCTACCGCCCAATCCTATCCAACTTTCCAGCGCTGATGTAGCTACGCCAACGGGGTGTGCACTGCATCCTGCAGTGGAGGTGCAGTCAGGTGGGGACATACCGTATTTCACCATGTATAAGACGCACCCCTGATTAAGACGCACCTTAACTTTGTGCGTTCTCCGTGAGAAAAGTTCTCCGTGCTCCCGCTTGCCTTAAAAAGCTGGCAGGAGCATGGAGAACAGAGGGCAGCGCCCCCGCTTGCCTTAAAGAGCCAGCAAGCGGGAGCGCTGCCCTCCGTTCTCCGCGTTCCCGCTGGCTCTTTAAGGCAAGCGGGAGCACGGAGAACGCGTTCTCGTGAACATAAGAACATAAGAAGAGCCCTGCTGGATCAGGCCAAAGGCCCATCTAGTCCAGCTTCCTGTATCTCACAGCAGCCCACCAGGTGCCCCAGGGAGGCATGAGACAACAAGATGCTTGCATCCTGTTGCCACTCCCTTGCACCCAGTACTCTGAAGTAGCCTACTACTAATGTAAGGAGGCTACAACCCATCATTGCCTATAGCCCACAATGGACTTTTCTTCCAGAAATCTGTCCAATACCCTCTTAAAGGCATCAAGACCAGATGCCATCACCACCTCCTGTGGCAAAGAGTTCCACAGATTAACTACCCACTGGGTAAAAAAGTACTTCCTTTTATCTGTTTTAACTCTCCCAACCCTCAGTTTTAGCGGATGCCCCCTGGTTCTGGTGTTTTGAGAGAGGGAAAAGAATATCCCTCTATCGACTCTATCCCTTCCATGCATAATTTTGTATGTCTCAATCATGTCCCCCCTCAGGCGCCTTTTTTCTAGGCTGAAGAGCCCCAAACGCTGCAGTCTTTCTTCATAAGGGAGGTGCCCCAGCCCCGTAATCCTTTTTGTCGCTCTCTTCTGCACCTTTTCCAGCTCCACTATGTCCTTTTTGAGATGCGGCGACCAGAACTGGACGCAATATTCCACGTGCGGCCTTACCATCGATTTGTACAATGGCATGATAATATTGGCTGTTTTATTCTCAACCCCTTTTTTAATTACCCCAAGCATAGAATTGGCCTTCTTAATTGCTGCCGCACACTGGGTCGATACCTTCATTGAATTGTCCACCAGCACCCCAAGATCTCTCTCCTGAGCTGTCACAGACAGCTCAGAACCCATTAGCCTATAGGTGAAGTTTTGGTTTTTTGCCCCAATGTGCATCACTTTACATTTGTCTACGTTGAAACGCATCTGCCATTTGGCTGCCCATTCCCCCTTCTGGAGCTCTTCACAATCCTTTCTGGTTTTTACCACCCGGAAAAGTTTAGTGTCATCTGCAAACTTGGCCACCTCGCTGCTTATCCCTGTCTCCAGGTCATTTATGAATAAATTGAAAAGCACGGGCCCCAAGACAGATCCATGGGGCACTCCACTTTTCACCTCTCTCCATTGTGAAAATTGCCCATTGACCCCCACTCTCTGTTTCCTGGCCCTCAACCAATTCTGGATCCATAAGAGGACCTGCCCACTTATTCCCTGACTGTGAAGTTTCTTCAGCAGCCTTTGATGGGGGACTGTGGTATATGATATCCACAGGTTCACCCACATCCACGTGCCTGTTGACCTTTTCAAAGAATTCCAAAAGGTTTGTGAGGCAAGACTTACCCTTACAGAAGCGTGCTCCCGCTTGCCTTAAAGAGCTGGCTGGAGCGCAGAGAACGGAGGGCAGCGCTCCCGCTTGCGTTCTCCATGCTCCCGCTTGCCTTAAAGAGCCGGCAAGCACTGCTGCCGGCTCTTTAAGGCAAGCGGGAGCACGGCGAACGCAGCGCTGCCCACCACACCCCCTTGTATAAGACGCACCCAGTTTTTAGCGCCCCAATTTTTTGAAAAAAAGGTGCATTTTCTACTTGGGGAAATACAGTATTTGTTCCCTGACCTTGAGGATGCATTGCAGCTACACTGGTGCTGGAATGTTGGGCCCTTAAAATAGCAAGCTGCTAAAATAATGTGATTTGTGCAGACTTCTATTTTTTTCTAAAAGTAAAATCATTTGGTTCCTATTTTTACACAGAAAACCTTTAAAATTATGTATAATCCTGAAGTTTTTTTTTTTTTAAGTACTACCCAGGCGGATAAAATATTGTATGTTCTGACAATATTTTAACTTTTCCTTCACATGAAATGCTGTATGTCCAAGTGCAAATTCATACACACATATCCACAGGATCTCTACTTATTGGCAGGTATACAAGGATATAAAAAGCCCCACTGGATTAGGTCAAAGGCCCATTTAATCCAGCCTGTTTCCCACAGTAACCCACAAGCAGAAGAAAAAGCTGTGAATGAGTGAATGTGAATAAGATCTTTTTTGCCCCAGTGTGAATCACTTTATACTGAACTACATCTGCCATTTCGCTGCCCATTTGCCCAGTCTGAAATGATTCTCTTAAAGCAGTGTTTTTCAACCTGTGGGTCATGACCCCAATCAGGATTCAAAGCCTTATTTGGGGGGTCATGGCAACCTTTCAAAGAGAGGCACTGCCTTATCAAGTTCTTGATATACTGTAATCTTGCTGTCTTGCCCTGCAGCTCCTAAGGCCTGCCCTGTTCAGGCTGCTACCTCACAAGGTTGTTGTGAAAACACAAGAAGTGGGGGAAAAGGGGGTGAGGCATTCTGAGAAGGCCAAGAGCTACCTGCAACTTTTGGAGGGCCAGGTGAATGTTGCGGCCCAACGCTGGAACCCCTCCCCCATGGTATTATGGTCTATTATCCATGGTATTTAGTATCCGCAGGGGGTCCTGGAATGGATGAACTAGATAACAGTATAGTCACTGTTCTCTGCTGGTTCATCTTCTGCTAGATCATGGATTTTTCCAAGTTCCTCTAAGGTACAGTCATTTAGAAATTTTCTGTCTTTGTCATTGCCTGAAAATGAACTTACCCCGTTTATGTGCGGGCGTTTGAAGTCACTCATGTCTACAACATGTATCCTATGGAAACCCCCCACCTCCCATTCTTTCTCCGAGTCAAGATCACCCTCAGCATTTTGATCAAGAGAATGCTAGCACACCCACAGTACTAAATTATTATTAGGCCTGGAATCTCCACCCACAAGATTCTGGGGAAAAATCTTAGAAAACTAAGTTTTCTAGTTAGTTGGATTCTGTGTCCTCTTTAACATGGTGCCCCCTTGCTTTTTCTACAGAGTTTGTATTCTGGAATAACCAAGATCCACTGGTTTTCTCATTTCTACAAGGTTTCTGTTATGTCAACTACATTCCTCTTTGCAACCAAACACTCCAACATGGAGTCTTCTGGCATTTGCATACAACAGCCTATACAATGTGCCTGCTATCGAACCTTACTGGTTTGTGTCCTTTCCCCTCTTCCTCTTTTTTAAATAGCTTTCCTGTCCCACTGCCTGCTCATTTCCAAATTGTATCCTTTCTCCATTATACCCTTCTCTTTTACAGATGATCTGACCTGCCCATTTTTGTTACCTTTCCCCCAGAAAGGTAAATGTAAAGCTGCTCTATAACCTTTAGGTGTTGTGTGCCAGAGGCCTGGTTCCAATTAGATGCAAGTGGAGCACACCCTTTGTACAGGCTCGATTTATCCCCATTGCTCAACAAACACAATCTCCTCCTCCCAACACTACCATCTCAAGTTCCTCCTGTGTTGCTGAGTGTAGGACGGCTGCCCAGCTGAACAGCTGCCCAGCGGGTCCTGATCTTCAGGATCCTACCTAGCAACCTAAATGTGGTTTCTAAGCCACCACCACCCAAACTGCATTTCCTAACGTCACCGATGCCAACACGACCTCTCCCTCCTCCCCAGCACTGCCTACGAGCCTATCTAGACAAAGCGCAGTGTCTGCAGCCTCCACACCAAGCAAGCAAGTCACCATACAGTCTCCGGGGGCCCACGAAACCCCTCTTTCTGCCACCTCCTCGAAGCCTTCCCTTTGCAAATGCTGTCTTTGCAAAGTAAAGAGCATCCTCGGTCAGCAAAGGCTGCAGACGTCATCCCGTGGGAAGGCTCCAAGCGGGTTCAAAAGCACCCAGCCCAGGACTGCTTGGTGTCGACCGGAGAGCACAAGGCCGACACGCAGTCCAGGATGTCACGCCACCCCCCACCCCCCAGGAGAACTGGGGCGGAGGGTTCACAGCTCCCGAGCTACACTGGAGGAAGCGGCTATCGAGGGGAAGGGCGGCCTGGGGTGGCCACAGAGCTCCACCACGCCCTGCGGGGGGCCCCGGCCGGCCCTCCCTGCGCGTCCACCGCCCCACTCACCGGTCAGGCCGCCCCCCTTGCCGTGGCCCCGCCGCCGCTGCAGGAGGAAGAAGGGGTTGGCCTGCTCGGTGACCCAGAGCGCGTTGGCCAGCAGCACCTCCTCGGGAGCCAGCCACATGGCGAGGACCAGGGTCTCGTCGCGGCACCGGCGGCCGCGGCACCACCCGGGCCGGCTCCCCCCAGCTTCGGGCCGCGCCGACAGTCACAGGTGGGTCACGGGGCTGCGTACGTCGCGGACGGAGCCGAGCAGCTTCCGCGGCGCGCGCCTGCCTGCCACGCCCCCTGGCGGCTCGGCTGCCGCACAGCCACTCTGGGGACGGGCACGTTTCGCCTTCTATTTGGCTTGAACCCTTCTCGCAGCAGCCTGACTCCCCCCTGGAACCGACCTGCCTGAATCCCGTTTTTCAGCGAAGACCCCAATGCGGTTCTGTGCTAGGGCAGGAATCCGGTGGTGGAACTGGCTGCGGAGGAGTGCGGGATGGACTGCAGCAGGACCCCAGCTTTGTGAGGATGGTTTGTGCGCAGGTTCCTTCCATCAGCTTCGGAGAAAGGTCCTTGGCAGCAGCTCATGATCCGCGCTTGGGTCTTCTCTGAGATTGAACGGATGGATGGATAGATAGATGGATGATGTCTCACGTTAAGCCCTGGCTGAGAACAATCTTCCCTCTCCCCTCCTCAGAAACTAGCCGCTCTCTCTCTCCCCGGCACAAACGCGAGAGGGGACGGTGTTGCTCCATTAGAAAAACAACCAAAAACCACAGGCTGGCAGTTCATTTATTTTCCACCCGGGCAGGTTGCCCTTGAGAACCGGTTTGCCTAACTTGGTTTCAAGTGCGTGTCTCAGGCACGATTCTAGAGCAGGATTGACTCCAATACACTATACCACTTGCTATGCTATCTTGTTTTTTCTGGAATCTGTCCATACTACATTATTGTCCCTGCTTTAACCATTTAGGAATGATTTTAAGGGCCAATGGCGAGTCACCATATCTTCCATCTCTAGCAGTCACATCCACCCCCCTCTTCCTAAGAGACTTGCCTTTTCTCTGGCGTAGAGTCAATGGTGAGGCTCATTTTGAACCGCTAAAAACTGATGGTAGTACAATCAGGGGCGTAACTAGGGTGTGGCAGGGGGTGGCATGAGCCATGGGTGCCATCTTGCAGGGGGCGCCGTTCACATGGTGCCCGCCCCCCCAAAATGGCGCCCACGGCCCGCCCGCTCCCTGCGCCGCATTCTCCTCGCTCCGGCTGGCTCGCTCCGGCAGCCTGCTTCTCAAGGGGGGCGGGGCGCTGGGCGCCGCCGCGTTCTGTTTGCTCCTGCCGGCCCTTAAAGAGCCGGCACGAGCGAACACAACGCACCTCTTAAAAGGGGCGGGGCGCTAAGTCATGACGTCACGATGTGACGTCATGACGTTGCGTGCCCCTAGGGGCGCATTTTCATTGGGCGCCATGGGCACCCTTTCAAATAGATTCGCCCCTGAGTACAATCACGTCTTTTTGTAAGCTCAAGAGCACATCCGTGGTTTTTAAAACACTGCAGGACAAACCAGTGCAGAATCAATGAGCCCCAAAGGGTCTTCAGCAACACATAATGGAAGCTTATCACATCTTGATCCCACCTTTTCTCCAAGCAGCTCAATAGCATATGGTTCCTTTTATGCTTGCAACAACCCTGGGAGGTAGGCTAGGTTCTTAGGTCACACAGACTTCATGGATGAGTTGGGCTACAGACCTGGGCTACAGACCTGGTCCAACCCCAACACTTTAACCTGACTTTAACCACTGTATCACACTTTTTTTCATCTGTGAGCTTCTGAACAGGGCCAGCTTTAATCCAATGTGACCAATGTCATCACATTGGGCCCCGCGTTTTGTGCCCCCCCCCCGCACCAGTGCAATGAGCATATTGCTTGCTGCTGCAGTTACGATCTCTTAGGGTTGTACGTAGGTCAGTGAGGCAAGCAGAGCAGCTTTGCCTTGGTATGGGCCCTCTCAGCTGCCCCAGCTTCTGAAGTGCCCAGAATGAGCCTCCTGGAAGCAACTGGCAGTGATGTCATCATGTCACCAACTATTTCCAGGTGCCACACTTTGCGTGTGGCACCATGAGTGCTCCTCTTGGTGAGTGGGGGGCCCTGTGGGGAGTGTGGGGGGCCCCACAGGAATGCCCCGCATTGGGCCCCGCCACTCCTAGAGCTGGCCCTGCTTCTGCCCCCTGATATAGCAGTACCATTGCTACTTGAGTGTATTGCAGCCTCAGGCAAGATTTAGCTTTTGGCATGCCACTGCCTGCCCTTGAAAAGAGCTTTATTGGGATGCACTAGTTTGGTACTTCCAAAGGCCAAAGGTCTCTTCCATCTGAAGTCAGGGTTGTGTTTCATCTGGCTTTTGGGATGATGGGTTAATATCTGCCTTATGAGTCCCCAAAATAGTGCCTCGTCTGCTGTTTCCTTCTGGTCCAAATGGTTGCCCTCCCTAAAGGTTAAAATTATTTTTTTAGTGATTGGATTTATCTTCTTATTGTATTTTTTAACAGAACTTTGTAAGCCCCCTGTGCATTGGCTTAAGCATAGGAAAAGGTGGGATATAATAAATAAATTTGCAGAGGGTTGATACAGGGCCTTCTTTGCATTTGCATCCACGTTATTGAACTTGCCTCCCTATAAAGACTGTTTCACTATTATTTCTGAGGGTTTTCATACCACCCTTTTTAGCTGTGCCTCGGATGTCTGGATTTATGGGACTGACATGCTAAAATGGTAAAATTCAACTGCTGTTCTGTATTTTGCTATGCTGTGGGGGTAGGTAGGTATATGTGTTACAATTTCTTTTTTGTTATATTTGTTCAATGCCTTATACTTTTTAAAGTAGAAAGGTGGTCTAGAAAATTTTAAATAAATAGGCAAGCTTTCTTTGGGCTGGGAGTAAACATGCATGGATTTAGCCAGTGGCCCTATTCTACAAGTAGGTTTAGCTATATTGGGAAATATGATTTTATTTAATGTACTGTTGGGGTTGTCGTTGATGGCCCAGTTTAAAGGATGAAGGAAACGATCAAGCTCAGGACACATCTCTGAAAATGGTAATTGCTTTCCCCCTCAGAATTCCCGTGTCGACGGCAAAAAGCTGGTCCTCCAGTTCTTCCTGTCAACAGTGTAGGCAGAAAAGGAACCCAAGCAGCCTGATGCCCCTGCTTTGTGCAGACCGCAGGAACTGGAATCGGTACCTGACGCAGGAGAAGCAGTTCCTTGTACTATCATGGCCAGATGTCTTTGCCACAGTGTCTATGAATACATTATCCTGCTACTGAATGAAGCAGCACCTACATAGCATTTCTCAGCAACTGCCTGGGGGAAGCAGCACTGGGAAAGCAACACTTTGGCTCTAGTTTTATCTTACTGAGAGATTATCGTTCTTGAAATACAAAGGATTTGTCTACTTACTACACTTGCTTATAAAAGCCATGAGCCTCCCTTTTGAAAAATGCCTAGTATTGGTTTAAATGGTCCTTTGGCAGCATAGCTACATTTGTGAGACCTCTGTAACAAAACAATGGATGGATGAAACATCTTTCCTTTTAGCCCCTTTGGGATGTAATGAGGCTGTTATTAACTATCTCCAATTATGTAATGTTTTCTGCTCTTGAAGGCACTGGGTTGCAGATTGGCAAAAGCAGACTTCAACTTCCAAAGCAACCCTATTCTCTCTTTACCCACTTAATCCCAAGTATTTGTTCCATTTTTGTTTTTCTCTTCTTTAATCCAACCCAACCTTCTTTCCTGAATAAGCAATCTGTTTTGATTAAAGTTACTAAGACATTGAGGAAGAATGCTGAAATGTAATATGAACACTAGTCAAAATGCACTCATAGACTTTATACGGTAGTGATAACTAGTTGTTATTTACAAGTATATAACTACCTTATTGAGATAGTTGTGGATGTCAAAATTCAGCACTTGAATGGAACAAAAACCTGGCGTTGAATGAACCATGTATCTCTACTATATACACTGCCAAACAAGTGAGAAAATGTGCACACATTCAAGTTTGCATTCAATTAAAAAGAATTGTTCATGCACTCCATCACTGAATCCCCATGTCCAAAACCGGCCATGTGGATGTACAACTCATAAAAAAGAAAGTGTGTGCATTTGAATAGTTTCTTGGGCGGGGGAGATGAAACATATATGCTTCCCACCATCTACCAATTCCTAACCTGGCAGTGGTTGAATGGCATCTAAGGACGCCGTCAGCCCAATCCTAAACTTCCCCAGCGTCCAATGGTACATCGGCACTGAAATGGCCACTGCTGTATTCAATGGGGTCAGGGAGGCTGTCGGGAGTCTCCTTGGGGTAAGGGAACATCGGTTCCTATACCATGTGTCCAGCCCTGGCAGCCCTGATAGCTCTACTTGGATCTGCACCCACTACGTTGCTGGCGTAGAACTGTTCTCCATGGCCCGGGAGGGGGTATAGGATTTGGCAGCCACATCTGCCGCCATCCTTATCCACTCCAGGCGTTATGCCTTCCCTCCTCCTAGTTCCACCACCTTCCTACTGCCTCATGGGGAAACTTACCACCTGGTACTCCTGGCTTGTGTCTGTCTAGCACTGAAACCCAGAGCTAACTGGTACACCTCTCTGCCAGTGCTGCAGGTTTACTGCCAGCACAGGGGTACCTTATGGCAGTTTTGCAATGATGGTGAGGCGGGAGTGCTGGTGGTATGCCCTATAAAATTGGGCCCTAAGTAACAAGCCGTAATGTGTCACATTTAGGACAATGGAATATTAACCTGGCTGGGGCGTTTCTGCAGTACTGCGTTTGTGTGTAATGACTTCAGGTGTGCCCATAATGATCTGGGGATCGGAATCCTGCATGCAGGGGGTGGGTGGGTTATAGCCTCTTCTTTTCAGCTGGCCCAGCCTATCAAAGACCGAGGTGTTTTCCCATGATTGGTGAGGAATGGCCCACCTCTACCAGGAAACTGAGAACATGTATCTTAGGTTTTCTCACCAATTGTGTGCTGGAATTTGCCAGACAGAGAAATCTCATTTAAAATGCATGGTTCTTTGAACAACATTAAGTTGTTCATTAACATTAACTAAAAACACAAGTTGTTTTTAAATAGCTTTTTATTGAAATGTATTACATTAGCAAACCCTAACTTAAAAGGTATACACTATTAACATGTCAGCATATACCACATAGCTACAATATAATAGTAGACTTACATCAAAATATGTAGACTCAGAATTTTGTGGCTGCCAAGCTACAGCTTATCACACACATTTGAATGTTTCGATTGTCAAGATGGCAGACTGCGTGCACATGTCCAGATCAGAATCAAGGCAAAAGAAACAATCCTTTCCACTTGCCAGGCCTCTGGGAGTTTGTCTATATTTTTCAGCTCTTTGTTCACACTGGTAACAATTCACACTATGACAAAGAATAATTCAAATACAAAGCCTGCTGCTTAATTTCTTTTCACACAATTTTTGATACTTTAATCATACTTCAGAAGACCTCCTGCAAAAGCTATTTTCACATTGCATTTTGTGCATTGTCACTCTCAGCTTGTACGTGGGCATCCTGAGCTGACATAAGGTAATTATGACCTTTAGGGCGCAATCCTAACATGGAGTTAGGCCAGCACAAGGAACACAGTAATGCATGTTTGGACCACTCTCTGAGTCAGAGAGGCCAGCACAGAGACGTGCGCCATCTCCCCTGACTCCAAGAGTGGTTCGAAGGCGCTTTATGGTGGCCCTTGTGCCAGCCAAACTTTGCTGGCCTAACTGTGCCAGCCTCACTCCAGGTTAGGATTGTGCTCTTAGGTACATAGCTATCCATTTTATTTTCTATCTGGTTTAATGGTATGAATTCAAGACGGCTCTTATACAGGATGTCTCAAGAAAATGTATACACACTTTGAATTGTCAAGTTTATTGTGCCATAATTCACACATATACTGCACAGGATGTGCACAGAAACAGTTGCTTGTTCCAGTTATTAGTTAATGAAGGAGAGTAAGTGCTTGAAAAATTCCCCATTATCCTACAGACCACTGACTTGGTTGATTAAGGGACCTACAGACATCAGCCAACATGTGTGTTGAAATGGTTCTATAAATGTCTTCAATTGGTTCCCTTAAATGTTCAAATGTTTCAGGTTTTCTACAATGACATATGAATGCATGAGCGCTAACTCATTAGTAGCCCAATCCTATGCAGGTATACTCCTAAGTAAATGCATTGTGTTCAATGGTGCCTACTACTCCCAGGAAAGTATGCATAGAACTGTAGTCTAAAATGCGAACATATTTTTTTGAGACACCCTGTAGTTATGTGTGTTCAAATCATGACTCAGGATGCTGACACCCTGAATCACAGAAAGCACACACACATTCTTCCACTGGGTAGCCACAAACCTAAGGACTGTGTATGTAGTTTTAATGTGGCACATAAAAAGGACATCTATCCAATATTCATTTCTTGTGCTGCAGAATTTAAGCAAACTGTGACATTAGCTTTGTAAAATGTGAAAGAACATTTTCTCCCAACTTAATGTAGTGATAAAGTTTTATCACCACAGTGAGCAATGTACAGATGAAAAAGCAGTAAAGCATAACAAATACTTTTATTCTGGTGGCAATATTTTCCTTTAAAGACGTAATGTTAATTTTCACAAATATCCCATTGAATTACACCCCCTTTTTTCCTGGCAAGGCTTTGTGCTTTTAATTGCTCCAAGTCAGGAAGGAACGCAATAGAGCAGCTCTCCCACCATCAATATATCTTCAAGCCAAGAGGAACTGTACAAGGTGAGTTTTGGCATGGTGTGCAGCTGTTAAAGGCACAGGAGCCCTGTTAGGAAAATGGGGCTGCAAGCCTTAGTATTCACAGTATGGATTTGCTTTTTCACTGCATTTGCTTCCTGACCCAATCATCATAATGCCATAACCACATCACATTTGAGACAGCATAGCCTAAATAGCACATAGCAAGCATCTCTTTTCAATTCCCAGAACAATAGGATGTTAACCTTGGACAGCCAACCTTGGGCAGCCAACATCATTTCAAATTTGATACGCTCTGTGCTGGGTAGGGCGAGGAAAGGGGGCAATTCTTTTCACCAAGTTACTGAGCTGAATAAGTGATGAATTTTACATGTGCTTTTTAAAAAAAATGCAGAACCACCTCATTAGCTTGTTAACAAATGTGATAGCTGGGTATTTGGGATGTTCTTATACTAACTTGCAGGGGTCATCAGCAAGTTCCCCTTGAGTTCCCCATAAGAACATGTGATTTTTAGAAGCCAATTACTTGAAGGATCACATTTTCAATAGCCATTGTTAACATTCAGTGATTGACAAGACTGGCAATTCTAAGGGGATGAATCCATGACTCCTTACATTAGTAGTCTACCTTCTTGGAGTCATGGAGACCACAACCATTTAGTGAGTCAGCAAATTATCCTCTTACATTTTTCCACTCTATTCTATTGTCTGGATGCCCCAAAAGAAACACTTACATAGCTACAAGCAGGGCCAAGCAAGTGGAAGTGAACATACACTGAACAGCTACTAAAAGAAAAGACAATCCTCAGTAAACACACAAACACAGATGCAAAGTTTTAGCCATTATGGTTCAGCACCCCAGAATGCCTGACAGCTACAGTATAAGGAAAACTGTGGGCAGATGGGAGACGTATAAGCCAACAAGCAGACAAACATATATGCACTTACATAGCATCATCCATGCAAGAAGCTTGCCATTCTTCCTATTAATGAATGAAGACTCACATCACTCCTGTGAGGCAAGTTATTATTCCCATTTTATATTTGAGGAAACGGAGGCATTGAACATAACTTGTTTCGAATGGATGGATCTACATTACCTTCTGTTCAAGAACTCCTAGTTTCCAATCTGGTGTGTTAGTTACACCAGGCCATCTTCCTTGGTTTCAGTGAACTGATGAGCCAAGCCCCCCCCCCCGCAGAACATGCACTAGTGCTCTAATAGCAATACATCAGTGGACACCTTGCTAATTGTGTCTATTTCAGAAAACAGTAAAACCGGGGCTTGCATTCTACTCATTCAATGCAGGCAATTTATGTTTTGAAATTGATATTGCCCCTATGTCATCCTAGCTGAAATATCAGGGAAGAGGTGCTTTACAGTAAATAGCTGCATGATCGAAGGAAGCTGAAGCAGTGCAGTGATCCCCCATGACTGCACCTTTATGTTGTTTTGAAGAGGGACAAGCATTCCTGCTAAAAGTGAGCATGATGCCAAAACCATGTTTGGGGGTAGTGGTGTCAGACATCCTCTGTGAAAGTGTTAAATCTGGTACTATAGTTATGTGAAGTTACGCATGGTCCCAAACTGATCGACACGGGTTGAGGCCCTGGTCATTTTGAGTACTCTGTCTTTGTGTTCTATTTGACACAAAGTGTGAAAGTAAACACAAGTGAACCTGGGTCACTTTTTCCATGCAACTGTGCATGACTGCAGCATCACTGTGCGCAACCTTGCTGCTTGGGTATACCTATTGTACTAAAGCAGCAAAGCTGCGCAGTGATGCTGCAGACATGCACAGTTGCATGCAACTCTGGCTGCATCAATAGTAATAAAAGGAGGACAATCTAAGAAGGTAATAAAACCCTCTGTACATATCCTTGGAAGTAGCCTAACGTAAAGACCTAGCAAAGGCCTGCCTATTCGGCATGGGATAACCAACCGCTGGCCAAACAATAGAGGTTTATTCCTTACCTGGAAGGAATAACAAGTAAAAAAGTAACAAGTAACACGGAGTAAGAAGTAAAAAAGGACTGTACAAGCTGTGACAAATCATCCTTGTTTCATGTTTGATCATGGTAAACATGAAACAAAAAACACACACACAGTTCTACTGTGGAAGTCCAAGGTAGAGCTGTCACAGCACAGGAACCAACCTGCTCTCTTGTTTAATGCTATAGATACTGGAAAGGAGTGTGTTCATTTTATTTAACACAGCAGAACCTAACAGAAAATTATTCAAGGCCATCAGCACAACCAACAATATGATGTTGATGTAACAGGTCAGTTGAGGGAAAGAATTTACACAAAATGAGTGAAAACAAAAACCCAGGCAGGTCTGTTAAAATAACTAATAAGAAAATATATACTGTAATGGTCTGCCTGAAACTCCACAGTTCAATTCTATAATAAAATCCAACTCTCTCTGAAAAGGTCAAAACAGAACAAAGTGAGAAGATGTTGCCTTTATTATGATACAAGTTAGTGATGGGGAGGTGGCTTGCTGCGTTCCCCACTAGATGTCACTGTAAACAGCAGTAAGGTATGGCACGCGCAAGTCTCATGGGATAGTAAATGCAGCACTTCACACAATCTCTGTGTGCACTGTCTGATATAAGGAAAAATGTTCTGCCCTTTAGATAGACATGAAGCTACACCTACTCTGAGGAACAGAATAATCAGATAGGTTGGGGTGATGACCAAATCACATCAGGTTAGGATACGACAGCTTACAATGAATGAGGAAAATAGGAGGCATCAATAGGTAGTGGGAAATGGTTACAGCTTCTTCAATAGGAATCTTTCCGAAGAGGTTAGAGAAATATTTCCAGTGGTGACTTAGGACCCAATCATATAGGGCATAACACAGGCGGTATGAGGGTACCACCTGCGTCACCGTTGTGCAAGGCACCATAAAGCGCCTCCAGTGCTGGCGGTAAGCCATGGCGACACTGGCCCCGTGCAGCTCGGAGGAAGCTCCGTAAGCCGGCAGGTCCACTGATCGCTAGTGTTGCACACTTTCTGGGCAGGGTGGGAGGGCATTCTGGGGTGGGGGAGGGGAGGAGCGGGTGAGGGGACCAGAGGCGACTCTCGTCGCTGGACCCCTACCTCTGTGTAGGGCCCTGTAGCCTTACATGGAAGGCCTTGTCTCTGCGCCAGCTAAATAGCCAGTAGACTGTCAGTCCGCCCTGTGCCCTTACCGTGGGGAAACAGGACGAGCATCCCCTTCCCCATGGAGCCTCCCGCGGCTGCCTAGCTGCTGCGGGATGCATCAGTAGCCTCCTGGCTACCGCTGTGCTCCCGGGCAGTTCTGGATTGGGCTTATCTGCAAATAAGCCTTCTTTGCAGATGGACCAGATGGCAGGACCATCCAGCTCTAAAACTCCACACCTACCCTACTGAGGCATTGGCAGTTGACTACTTCATAGCCAGCAGAAGTACAGGTAATGGAGGCAGTGCTGTCTCAATGAAAGACTATGTTTCATAGCAGCTGCTATACAGAAAACAAAAGCTGACTGAGGTCCAGGAAGAATACAGCAGCAGTCCTATACATGCCCCCGAACCCTAACCACTGAACTGAATGGGACTGACTTCCAAGAAGATACAATTAGGATTCTGCTGCAAAGAACAGAATTATCCTTATCTTTAAAAATGAGATGGCACCTATTTTTTTACTAGTACTTGAGATGGCACCTATTTTTTTACTAGTACTTGAGCATGTTACTGATTGGTAGAATTCGTCAAAGATTATTTTTAATCCAGGGGAGACTGAACCCTGTTCTCTTTTTTATTCAAGGAAGCTATTTTGTAAAGTGGAGCAGACGAGAAGATAGTGGTGAATTGCAATTTGCCAGAACCTTCAAAATGTTAAAGGGCAATCTTAAAAGAGAAGAAGCAATGGGCCTAGCAGAAAAATGACATGCAAATACAGCTAATTATCTGCTTTTCATAGCACACACTCAATCACCTATGATAACTTATTGGGCAGCCCAATTCCAACCTGCATTGACACAGTCAGGCCCCATGGTCTGTGTATCCAGTACAGATTAGGAGGCAGCTGAAGGTTTCCTTGGGGTAGGGGGATATTTTTCCCCTTATCCCAAGTCCTATGGGACGACTACTTAGATCTCTTCCAGCTATAGATAGCTGGCAGAAGTATGAGCAGTCCAGTGTAATGCTAGCTGGCTTGGGAATGGGGTTAGGATATGGTGGAAGAGACCTCTGTTGATCCTGCCTCCTCCTGGGCCTACCGTCCATTCTGCCCCTCCTTGCCTCCAAAACACCCTCCCAGCAGGCGCAGCTGGCCACTAAGTGACTTATGGCACATATGCAACACTCTAGGGCCAAGGTAAGCAGAGGGGTGGAAGGGTGAGTTTGGATTGTACGCTTAGGGCGTAATCCTAACCTGGAGTTAGGCCCAGGAGTGTTGCAAATACACTGTAAAGCGCGTTCGGACCACTCTTGGAGTCAGGGAGGACAGTGCACAAGACAGGTGCAAATGTACTTTACGGTGAATTTGCAACACTCCTGGGCCAGCACAAAGGACTTGTGCCAGCCTAAATCCGGGTTAGGATTAGTTAATGAATTTGAAGTGTTAAATGATGATCATTATAAATCTGAGATCTTTCTAACTGCTTTGTATATAGACTGGAGACATCTACAATGCAATCTTATGCTGGTTTCAGTGTCATTCCCTCTTATGAGAACTTTGAAAATTGTAATTCTGTTGGATGGGATGACAACTAGAGACTGCTAACTTAATTCCTAGCACCTCACCAAACCACATTTCTCAGTAGTCTTTGGAAAGGGGGGCATTACAAGTGAAGTAGTATAACACATATAAATATCTGTACAGTCATCCACTCCTGGTTGCCATTCTGCTTTGATTAAAAACATTTTCACTCAACATCACACATCAGTATTAGCCCAACATTATAATCTTACTTATTTCACACCATTTTCCTTGTTTGGAATCTGCTCAGTGATGACAATCTATATAGACAGATAGACTGACAGATATATTTTTTAATATACTGTATATAAAAGAAGAGATTCTCCAAACTTCAGATTTGATTAGGTGCTTTTTGTAGGAACATCCTACAATTATGTACTGGTTCGATATCAATAAAGCATACTACATTACAATTTCTCACCCTCTGTCATTACCTCAAGAAAAGGAAGGATAAGTCCAGCAACACAGGAAGTGTACATTTATATTTAGCATGTGTGGTTAA
Source organism: Lerista edwardsae (assembly GCA_029204185.1). Taxonomy (NCBI): domain Eukaryota; kingdom Metazoa; phylum Chordata; class Lepidosauria; order Squamata; family Scincidae; genus Lerista; species Lerista edwardsae. Next base: position 24,345 of record JAJKFI010013262.1, read on the forward strand.
TATTCTTGTCACATTACTAAATTTGCTCATCATTATTTGACTACTGCAGCCCCTTAGGGTCAAACTAGAAGTTACTCTAAGCATGCAAATGAAGCTTTCTGTTTGTTTTATTTTAGTATTTTTTTTCTTACTAAAATAATGTGTGGGAAGCGCACATGATCCAGATGGCAATGAAGCTAAAGTGACAAAGCTCCTTACCATCAATCATGGTTTTGGGCAGTTCAGTCATTCATCCGTCCCATACTATATGCTAAAATAAAGCAAAAACCAGAAGCTTCATTATGTATTTAGAGGCACATCTAGTACGACCCTTCATCTCAATAGCAAAGGTTACTCTCATTGGGGTTTAATACTTGAATCAGACTTGTAATACTGTACAGGCCTGCTTTTGTCACTTAAAATGGATGGCTTGTATACACTGGAAACTTAGGCTTCCTTCACTTACCAAGGAAGCAATCTTCTTAAGGTCATGGTGGAGGAACAGGCACACATTCCCCTCTTCCTCCATGCACACAACAGATACTTCATGCAAAGCCCCAAACGTTCTCCTCAAGAAGCAGAGGGATGTGTGCGCACCCCTCTACCTGAGGTGTATGTGTGACAGATGATAAATGGACATGCAGATTCCTCCGCCACACAAAGAGAAGAGAAAGAGAAATTCCTCCGCCATCCTAGTTGGTATGTGTATGAACTGGGACACAGTTTAACAATTCCTTAAAGCTGCAATAAATAGGAAAAAGCAAAAGCACCATTTCTATTAACTGAAATATGATTTAGTTCATTTGCAATACTATACTACCTACACACTTGCTGTGTTTTGGACCACATGCAAAATGGAGGAGATTTGATAACACTTGCTGACTGGGAAAGAAGTACCTTCTGAAGTGGTGTCCTCTTATATTTAGCACAGAGCACTTTTTACCCTAGCATGACATCTTTTCCAGTGGCTTTTGCTGGTGTCTTTTAAAGATTTTGAACCCTTTGGGGACAGGGAACCACTGATTTATTTAGCTATGAAAACCGCTTTGTGAACTACTTTTTGTCAGGATGCTGTACATGCATATTCTTAATATTAATAAAACCAATAAAATTTAAAATGCATCAAATGTAAATCTAAAACAATTAAATTTATTATTGTATAAATTGGAGTAACATCTAGAAAAGTTGTGTGATTTGCCATTTTTTTCAATGTATTGACGTCCTGCAGAGTACAATAAAATTAGCAACAAAGACTCTCTCTACTTCCTGATGGCATATATGACCTATTAAAGGTGGCCATGCACAGACTGCCATAAGATGGGTGCTCTCCAGAAGGTTGTGCACTTGCTCCATGACTGGACACAGGCTTTGCAACTGGCCAGTGGTGCCTTATTGATTAAACCAGTCATTTGTAATGTTTTTAAAACAAGGCACATGAAAGGAACGTTTGTTAGGGCTTGTCAAGATACAAAACTCCTTTTCCTCAGAGAAATCCATTTTGTGTTGCCTTGTTTTCTATATAACCTCTGTGTAGGTTATAACCAGGATAATCTCTTTGTAGGAAATCGTACGGGCACCACAATCTCTAAAGCATGCTTTGGATGTCTGAACCACCATTTCACACACGATCCAAGCATCTTTCAAAAGTGATGTAATGATGGTCAAGATAGAGCAGGATGGGATATATTTGTATTGGTATACAATCTGAAGTTCTCTCATACCTTTTTGTTTTCAAGTCCCACTACCACACTTCAGTTAGTGATGACATGCCAACAGATTTGAAGGGAAGGAATTGGATTTTGTCTTACAAATTTGGTGACTATTTTCATGCATATGCTCCTTAGTGTGTTTCAATGTGCACTCCCAATCACGGGTGTGCCAACATTCACAAGTCCTTATTTTGAGAAAGCCTTCTTGGGTTGAAGAAATGGGTGAGTAATACTAAAGGATGAAATAAATATTTGACCTGAAACACAAAATACCCTGTATTCTCAAAGGACTATACATAATGCAATTAAATTATCGGTCATCCTGTTGTATTTTCCTCTCTCTCAGGGACTACAGCAAAATATAACAGTGTCTTTGAGAGATTATAGAAGAAGGAAAAAGACAGCACCATGACTTAAATACATCTGTCTGGACTCTAAAATAATAAGGTCTTTTCTTGTTTCTTTCTTGTGAATACCGAGGGCTTATTTGTTTTTAATTGCTCACGGGGAGCACTGAATTTTACAGCTCAACATGGAAGCAAATCTGGTGCTTGAAAAACTAGAAGACAATTCTACTTAATGCCTTTCTTGACTTATCCTATTCCTAAGCTGTCGAAACAGAGAACTCTAATGGCAGATGGGTATGTCCATTCAGCTGTCTCTTCCTGAGCTAACGTGTGGTGAGATGCACTGGTACTGCACAATGCTCTGAAACAGACCAAAATAAACTAGTGGAGATAGCTTCCATGTCTTACTTAGGGTGCTTTGTCTAAGTCCGTGCTGCCAGTGCCTCAGACACCAATTAAAAAAAAACAAATAACCATTCCTGTTGGAGAACCATACTGCAATCTGAGAAGGACCCTGCCTCACCTACTAGAAACTGATCAGTGGTAGGAAGCATGTTTGCATGCAGAATGTTCCTTGTTCAATCCTGGTATATCCAGTTTAAAAGGATTTCAGGTAGGGCTGGGAAAGATCGGTTCCAGAGAGCTTCTGCTAGTTAGATAATACAGAGCTAAATGGACCAACGGTCTCTTAGTATGTGACAAATCATTGTACTGTTAGCTATAAATGGAACTATGAGATACAATCACCGAAAATAAAAGAAGCCTTATTCCAGGCCTTGGAATTATAAGGATTCATAAAGATAAACACTAGAAACAAAAAAGGTACAATTTTATAAATATTGGTCTGTTGATAACAGAACTGTTTATGACAGACAAACTCCCTCATTGAAAATACCTCCTCTCAGAAGTATACCCTATAACCTCAATCCAAAATAAGTTATATCCTGTCAATGATTTATTTCAATGGATCTTAAGCATGATACCCATTCTCTGGGCTAGGACTTCCTTGCAGAAGACATTTGGTGGGAATTGATTCTAATCAACTCTCAGCCTCTGTGTTTACTCAAACAACAACAATTTTTGAACTCCCCATTCTACTAAACGTTCAAGTTCAGTAATGCTTTAATGCTCTGCTTGTCATGTGAAGTCAAGAGTGGTTAGCAGTTTATAGTTTTAAAATTAACTTTAGTTGATTATACTAGTATATGATTCATTACTTGAGGGACAATTTTAGATTTCTATTTCTTGTATTTCTTATATTTCTAATTTTTTTTGCAAGGATTGAAGTATTTTAGGCTTCCCCATCTGGGTTTTAGCCATGCACCAAACACATTACCATAAGAGAGCACACCACATTAAATGACCCCCCTTTCATATTCCCTTTGGACAAACATATCTACATATTGGCAGTCTCAAAAAAGAAAAATAATGTTGGGCTTTTGGGTCCGCTCAAATAATATCACTCTAGTTTCTAACTGTAATCATACTAAAGCAATAGCACTGATCATCTCCACCAAATCTTTTGATGTTCATTCACAATACTTTAAGATTGTGCTTTTAAAGAATTCTGTTTAGAATGTCTTATGGTTAGTGGAATACATTAAAACTTACCTGGCACATATAACAAACAAGATACTGCCAGGGCTAAGTCTCTAAGCTCTGCATCACCCAGTCAAGAATGATCTTAGAGAAAATATGGCCATTTCAGCAACACAAACTAAGCATTCTTGCAAACAAAGGATCACTTAGCTTCACAGAGCTAGTTTCAAATCTGTGCATTAATGTCACAGCTTCACTACATTCCAGAGCAGGAGATCTTGTTTCAGAAGCCCCGTTTCTGAAGGAAAACAGAAGACTTTGTCTACTTGCTTATAGCTTAAGCTGTCTGAATGCACGACGACACCCACTCAATATTCCTTACCTCTGCATATTTGATTTTCAGTCTCTTCAACAATCAAGGTTTCTAGAGAATTAAGCTTTGTGTTCCCACTACAAAGATACCAATTTTATCTTTACAGCAGCTCATATTTTCAAGGGAAAAAATGACATTTGTCAATGTTTATGCAGCATCCAGTAGGACAAGCGACATCAAATGCACAATCCTCTGGTTCATATCAGATTTTTTTTTGCTTAAGCAACACTGTTGAGTGCTTTAAAAACTAGTCTTTGTTCTTTTAGCTGTTCATTTTTGCATCATTTAAACAGTTTCTTTTCTGTTTCTATCCCACTTTAATAAAAATGGATTTTCTCCTTATGTTGAAGAAGCAATTCTTTCCTCTCCCACCTCCTTTCTGTAATTATAAGATTGATGTCCTCTGGAACAGGCGTAGCTTCAGAAAAAGTGTTACTTCATTGTGAGAGTGTTCTCAGATAAAAACATGTAGGAAGGAAGCTTCAAGCTACTTCACTATATAATGCCAACATACTGGCTTTTTAAAAATCAGAGTGAAAAAGAACAGATCTTTTAAAAACCAAGCAATGACTTATTTTTGATTCCTGCATATTTCTTAAGACGTCTTTACAATCTAAAAAGTCAAATATCGGGTTTATAAATATCAGCAGCATCTTTAAGTCAGGGATCCTTTCAGTAGGAAGGCTGGAAAAAATGGCTGTTTTTTTGTTTTTTTGCATTCCTTCTAAGCAGCTTGTGTCTATATTCTCAGCAATGAAGTGAATCCCCACCCAGCCCCAAATCTTGTATAGATGCTTCAGGCTATAATGCTGCCATAATGTTGGCTTGTTTTACCATCAGTCAGTTCAGTGGTAAGCTGGAACATCAATACAGTTCTCACAAATCCCTTTCAAATGGGGATGTTCAATGCAAGATTAAGAATAGAATGAAGAGTAACCGAAGTGCTTCGGAGAGTAGCCTGCCACCTTCTCTGTCAGGCGACTAAGCTGGCGAACACTGCAGTTTTTGCTTAAAAAGAGAAAATTCCATGTGTGCCTACTCAAGAGAGGTGACTGTTGTATAAAACTAAAACTGAGTAGAGCGAAGCCTCTAGCATACCGACACCATCACGCTGGCATTGCTAATGACAACTTTGTAACTCGGCAACCTCCAACAGCCGACTTTGTGCACATACTTCATCCGTTCACAGATGTCATCCTCGGACCTTGCCTCAGCTGAGCTTCACCTTTGCAGCCTGGCAGCCAGGCACATGTTCTGGAAAAGGCAGCTCTTCTTCAGACAAAAGGACACCCATGGAAGGAGGACACAACAAGAGGAATGAGAAACGGAAAAGGAAAAAGGGAAAGATCGCAAAACGAGAAGAATGCAGATCCCCTTCAGGTCTTGTTCTCATCGTACATGTCCAAGACAGGCTCAATTGAAGAGAAGTCATTCTCATACACCAGGCTCCGAGGAGAGAGAGAATTACGGTGGAAGAAATGGCCACCTATTAAGAGCAAAAGTAAACAAACAAACACACAGTTAGGAACGAGGTAGAAGGAACACAGGGACTCTGCTGACAATTTACCCACCCCTGGCCAATTGTTTTCATTTATATACAAATAATAAAAGGGGAAAACGGTAAAGCCATTTAACTTTATTATTATTATTATTATTATTATTATTATTATTATTATTATTATT
>JAJKFI010013267.1:0-17878 GCA_029204185.1 Lerista edwardsae
ATTGATTGATTGATTGATTGATTGATTGATTGATTGATTGATTGATTATGGTCTGGAATGGAAATGCCAAAAATATCTTGGTCAAAAACACCATCATTTAGAAGATTTAGTCGAGAGGGTTAATGCCTCTGTTTGCCTGAAGATAAGAGCTGAAGATCTGAAGGTTGCCAGTTCGGGATTACTGGAAGTCTCTGTCAGTGGCAGACCTTGTAAACTGTGACTGATTAACAGCTGAGCTGTCTCGTGTGAGGGGGAGTTGTGCCAAAGTCAGCTGCTTCTCTGGTGGGAGCAGGGAAGCCGCTTATTAGCCAGCAAGAAGACAAACAGGTGGCCAGAAAGATCCATCTGTACATGTGTAATTCTTGGAAGATAGAACATTTCTGTAAAAATTGTAAAAACTTTCGGGTTTCTGAATAAAGTCTGCCTACGTAAACTGCCTTGAGTTATAGTCATTAGAGAAATCTGGTGACCTAAGAAAGGCGGTATATAAATACAAGTATCATCATCATCATCATCATCATCATGGAAAAACCTGTGTTATCGTTAATTTTTTTTTTTTTACTGCAGGCTACCTCAAAATGTTTCCCAGTATGATTGGATACAAATCTATGGCATCAATCCATCAATCAAATATACCTCATTCAGCTCCGCTCCTGCCATTTCTTGCTCCTCAGGAGGCAGCACCGAACTGGGATGACACGGGGACACGATTCCACTGCCTGCGAACGGAAAGGAGGGAGCTTTGTCAGGAAAAGGGAGAACTGCAGCTCAGACAGGCCCTAAGCCAGCCATCTTCAGCCTTTTTTCATGCCACGACCCCAATATATGGAGAGACTGGTGACCCACTGTTGATCCCACCACCTTAAGAACATAAGAAGAGCCCTGCTGGATCAGGCCAAAGGCCCATCTAGTCCAGCTTCCTGTATCTCACAGCGGCCCCATCAGGTGCCCCAGGGAGGCACGAGACAACAAGACGCTTGCATCCTGTTGCCACTCCCTTGCACCCGGTACTCTGAAGTAGCCCACTACTAATGTAAAGAGGTTGCACAGTCCATCATGGCCTATAGCCCACGATGGACCTTTCCTCCAGAAATCCGTCCAATCCCCTCTTAAAGGCATCTAGACCAGACGCCATCACCACCTCCTGTGGCAAAGAGTTCCACAGATTAACTACCCGCTGGGTAAAAAAGTAAAAAAAGTCCTTCCAGGACCCCCTAACCCGCCCAATTCCCCGCACTGTTCACTATAACTAAATATACTTCTTAGAGAGAGCAGAAATAACCCGAGCAGGAATGGGACATCAGCTCCTGGGACCACGTAAAGGGGGCCATCAGATGCCTACCCCTTTACGTGGGGGTGCTCTAGGCCAGTGGTCTGCAATGTTTTTCATTCCTATAACCTGCTGTGACCCCACAGCTGAGGCTTCGCAACCCCCTGGGATCCTGACCCCAAAGGTTGAAGAACACTACCTTAAGCCAGAGGCGGTAAACCTAAGGCACGCGCGCCAAGGGGACATGCAGGAAAGTTTTGTCAGCAGACAGGATGCAAGCGAGATTTGGATCAGTACTGTCCAGGCTGGACTTACGATTGCCTGCTGAAGCTCGATGGCATGCAGGCAGAGGAGAGAACCACACTGGGAAGGCTACATCTGGGACTGAGGATTCTGTGAATCGCAGCATACTGTGTATTTGTAAAAACCCCATTGAAAAATGGTGGTCTAGACTAGCCTGCCCATGTAAGCTGCCTTAGGCATTTGCTTTGGCATGGAGAAGGCGGGGATAAATTCTTCAAATAATTTGAATAAACAATTGCTGGAAAGGAAAAGCATGAACCAGGTCACCTGCTTTCAGGGAAGATTTCCCTCAGAGAACTTCTGTAGTCCAGAGCCCCTGAATATCACAGAGGATTCTGGGAAGTCTTCCAAAGCATGCATGCCCGTGCACACGCACATGCACGCGCACGCACATGCACACATGCACGCACAGAGAGAGAGAAAGAGAGAGAGAGAATGAATGCTGGTCAAGTCTGTCAGGCTTTGCTGTTGCCTTAAATGAGTTGAGAGTGTTGCCCCCCCCCCAAAAAAAAACCCCACACCCAACACTTCACTCTGGCTCTGCATCACAAGAAAAGATGTCAATGCTATCTTCCAGGACGGCCTGTCAGCCATGACTGGTCTTCTCACTGAGAAAACAGTGATAGGTTTCAAAGGCTGCCCTCCTATCCACACTTACGTGGGAGTAAGCCCCATTGGCTATAATAGGACGTACTTCTGAACAGACGTGCATGGGCTTGGGCTTTGAGAGGTTCTAGAGTTTCCCCAAAGCAAAAGTGTGAAAATCACTTCACTAGGTCAACAGCCGCTTACCCAGTAAACCAAGATCCTCACCAGCTTTCTCCTTGGCCTCCGTGTAGATCTGCCTCGGAGCTGCCCTCTCTGCCTCAGAGGGACTCACAGATACTTCCTCCAACGGCACCTGAAAGAATAATGAACACTCTGCTCAGAAAAGGGGGGACGGGACCAAGGCACAGGACACAGGTGCAGTGATTTTCAGTGGTTTTCTTCTCATGGCACACTGAACTCTATGGTCTTCTCTATTGTCTCCACCTCCTGTGATGTCACTTCTGGGAGACTCTTCCAGGTTCTGTTTCTAGGGCAACTGTCTGTAGTAACGAATTGTCTGTCCATCCTCCTCCGCCAGCAAAGCCAGCTGAAGGAGACCAGACCATTTTGTACTCCACCAGACAATTGGTTACTACAGACAGTTGCCCTAGAAACAGCGCCACAACCCAGAAGAGTTTTTCAGCCATTTTCAACCATCATGCTCCAAACTGTAGCACACCTGTGGACCTTTCACAGCCCACCAATGTGTCACGGCACACCAGTTGAGAATCGATGGTGCTGGCCGAGGATGGGGGAGACCTGGGTTCAAATCTAACCGAGTTGAGTCATGAAGCTCAACTGGGTGATGTTGGGCCTGTCGCTGTCTCTCAACTTAACCCAGATTACAGGGTTGTTGTCAAGATTAAACAGGAGGGCCACAATGTACGTCACCATGAGCATGGGCTACATGTATCTATATATATAAAAACGGACGTGGGTGTGTGTGTGGGTATGTATGTGTGTGGGTATCTATGTGGGTATGTATGCGTGTGGCTGGGTTTGTATGTTCTGCATAGGCTTCTCAACGCTGGCACCGAGCCGCACGAAACTTGGCACACACGTACCTTGCGGCCTGGCAAAAAACAGTGCGGGGGTCAGACCCCCCTACAGCCCCCCATTTTTCGGAGAGGGGGGCCAGATCGTCAGGAACCAAGGGAATTGCATTGGACTAGAGGTCTGCTGCCACCCTGTGGTCACAAGCGATTCTGCAGGTTATGTGATACACAGGGACTAATCCAAAATGAAAGTGAAACTGCTTTGCATTGCCTGAGTTGCAAAGAGTTGCAAATGATCCAGAGAGTTCCAGCACCCAGTCGGATCTGAGAGGGACCTATTTCCAGAGGGCTAACTGCCCTACCACAGGACCTGCAGACATTGTTCAGTGAGTGTGACAATTTCATTACGCTCCTTTGCTTGATTCTGTCCCTGTATTCATTCCTTCTCCTAATAGAAGCTGGGGATACTCTGTCCCCCCGGGCAACGCCGGGTAACAAAAGGCTAGTAGTAAATAAAATAAGGGGCCACATCATGTTCCCCAAGATAATTTGGCTTTCCGGGCACAGTGGAAGGTGCTGGTTATGACCGTGACCCACCCACTCTTCAGAGCAGACACCGTTGCCTCCAGATAATGTTGATACCACTTTTCTGGCTCTGGGATGTTTCTTTCAAGATGAGGTAACCAGAGTTATAGCGGTCCTCCTAATGCTTCAAATATCCATGTGGGACTAGCTCAAAATCCCCTGGTACCAAATTGGGGCAAATGCTGCACCTCACCTGGTGATGTTTCAGCTTCTGCTGTTCCCACATTCTAGACTGGAAATGGAAGGGGAAAGTGTGGAGGAGACAAGAGCAATGGGCTAGAGCGGTGTTCTCAAACTGTGGGTCAGAATCCACTTGGTGGGTTGCGACCTGATGTCATCAACCATCAAGATGGAGCAGCCACCTTGGAAGCTACAGACACTACTCTTGCTATATTCCTTCAGGGGGTATCAACAGATTGAATTTTCAAATTTGTTTTTAGTTCAGTGCTTTTACATAATATTTTGTCCTCTTGCTTTCTGCCACGGATGTTCCATGGCTGTGCAATTGTTGCCGTCTAAGAATGCCAGTTTGAGCATTCCTGGAGTGTCATTTGATCACGTCACAACAACAGCACTTCCTGCTTGATGATGTCACTTCTGGCCATCCCATCACTTTCAGGTTAATGACATCACTTCCGATGGGTTCCGACACAAGTACCATTCTAAAAAGTGGGTCTTGCTGCTAAGATGTTTGAGAACCACTGGCATATGTCATTAACTGATGGAACCTGGTGCCACAAAATGTGGTAAAAAGGGAATTTAACACAGTCCTAAAGACAGGTCTATCAATGGTTATTGGCCACAATACCCAACTAGAACCCCCTACAAACTGCATTCCCCTGCTCCTGAGATGAATGGGGAAGGAGAGTAGCCCAAGGAAAGGCATTAGCAGAACATAAGAACCCAGCTGGATCAGGCCGAAGGGAGCACACAAGACAAGATGCCTGCATCCTGTTGCCACTCCCATGTATCTGACATTCTGAGGTAAAATTCTGAGGTAAATACAAAACAGACAAGTAAATTTACTAAATTTAACAGACAGGTACATTTGTGGAAAGGAAGCTATAATAACTTGCAACCCAATCTGGGCCTTAAGAACGTAAGAAGAGCCCTGCTGGATCAGGCCAAAGGCCCACCTAGTCCAGCTTCCTGCATCTCACAGTGGCCCCCCAGATGCCTCAGGGAGCACACAAGACAATTAGACACCTGCATCCTGTTGCCACTCCCTTGCACCTGGTATTCTGAGGGAACCTAATTCTAATGCAAAGAGGTTGTACAACTCATCATGGTTGTTAGCCCACGATGGACGTTTCCTCCAGAAATCCGTCCAATCCCCTTTCAAAGGCACCTAGGCCAGAGGCCATCACCACCTCATGTGGCAAGGAGTTCCACAGATTAATTACCCGCTGGGGAAAAAAAAGTATTTCCTTTTATCTGTTCTCGCTCTCCCAACGCTCAATTTTAGTGGCTGTCCCCTGGTTTTGGTGTTGTGAGAGAGGGAAAAGAACATCCCTCTATCCACGCTATCCAACCCATTCATAATTTTGAATGTCTTAATCATGTTTCCCCTTAGGCACCTTTTTTCTAGATCGAAGAACACCAAACACTGCAGAGAACTCAGGTCTGGGCTCTGTGTCATTCTTGTTAAAACGTAAATATTTATAGCGGTTCCACAGCCTCAGAATGGAGAGAGTTTGCATCCCATCCTCTGTGACAAACATAGGGGCTGACATAGTTAAGATCTCACCTGCCATTCCCATGTCTTAGCCTCGCGGGGGCTCATCAGTAACTCGTCTGCCACTGTTTGGGTGCGGGTCTCCACGTCCCACGACCTGATTCTGCTCTGTGTTTCCTGGGGCAGGATGGCCAGGAACTGCTCCAGGATCAGCAGCTCCAGAATCTGCTCCTTGGTGTGCCTCTCGGGCTTCAGCCACTGGTGGCAAAGTTCTCGGAGCTGTCCGTAAATCCTTCGCGGATCCTCCACTTCCTGGTAGCGGAACTGCCGGAAGTGCTGGCGCAACGCCTCCATTCGGTTGGCTTCCCCTCGCAAGATGGCCGCCTTCACCTTCCCATAGTCCCCTCGGTCTCTGGCCTCCAGCTGGCTGTAGGCCTGTTCGGCCTCTCTGCTAAGTGCAGGAAGGAGCCGGGCCACCCACTCTCCTCTGGGCCACTGGCAGGCATCAGCCACCTGCTCAAAGGCAGCCAGAAAGGCCTTGGCATCATCCCATGGGCCCAACCTTGTCTGTTGTGGACTTCCCCATCCTGAGCAATGGGAATCCAATGCCTTCAGGAATTCCTGACACTGGGTGGCCCATTGTTGTGGCAAGCCGTCGTCTGGCGGCTGTTTACCATTTTGTGGTGCTGTCCGCCTCGGCAACTCTTTCAGGCCCGTCACTTTGACAACCTGTGGGGCTTTTCCCACCGCTTCTAAGCTCTCCTCCATTTTGAATCCTGCCTCCCTTCCCACTGCTGACTTTCAAACAAGGTATTTGGCCAACTTCCCGCTAGTAGAATCTTGACTTCTCTTTTCCGCGCCTTGGTCTGTGTCTCCTGACTGGATCAGTTCAATGGGCAGGCCCTACAACATCTTGAGAGGCCTCTGTCCACGAGCGTCCTCTGGAAGTATTCCTGTGTGGCAAACAGAATTACACCTGCAGGAGACAGAACACAAAGCGGAATTCAGAAGAAAGGCCAACACGGCCTGGTCACTGCAAGGCAAAAAACAAAATGGCTTCCAGAAAAGGCCAACGGTTTTTCACTCAGTGCACAGACGTACCACCAAGACAGTTGTTTGTTAAGAACATACATAAGAAAAACCTTGCTGGATCATGCCAAGGGCCCATTTAGCATAGCTTCCTATATCTAGCAGTGGACCCATCAGCTGCCTCAGGGAGCACACAAGACAACAAGATGCCTGCATCCTGTTGCCACTCCCTTGTATCTGGTATTCTGATGTAAATTTCTGAAGTAAAAATGAGGTAAATAAAACAGAATTTGCTATCTTGTCTGTGAGGAAGGAGCTATAATAACTTGCAACCCAATCTGGGCCTTAAAGAACATAAGAACAGCCTTACTGGATCAGGCCAAAGCCCATCTAGTCCAGCTTCCTGTATCTCACAGTGGCCCACCAGATGCCCCAGGGAGCATGCAAGACAACCAGATACATGTATCTTGTTGCCACTCCCCTGCATCTGGCATTTTAAAGTAGCCTATGACCCTTGCGCCACCCCCAAGGAAGACACCAGACTGAGGTTGGGGTTTAACTTTATTAAGCACAATGTAAATCATGAAACCTCCTGAACACCTGTCCCTCCCTCTTCCCCAGTCTGGGGGTAGGCAAAAATACTCCCACCCAATTAGGATGACAGAAAATATTCCTACCTGGTGACCAGCTAATCTCAGACTGAACATACCAGTCATAGCTTTGCCACCCGGAAAAGTTTTGTGTCATCTGCAAACTTGGCCACCTCACTGCTTACGCCTCTCTCTAGGTATTTATGAAAAAGTTAAAGAGCACTGGTCCCAGGACAGATCCCTGGGGCACACCACTCTTCACCTCTCTCCATTGTGAAAATTGTCCCACTCTCTGTTTCCTGGTCCTCAACCAATTCTCAAGAGGACTTGCCCTCTTATTCCCTGACTGAAGTTTTCTCAGCAGCCTTTGGTGAGGGACCATGTCAAATGCTTTCTGAAAATCCAGATACATAATATCCACTGGTTCACCCACATCCACATGCCTGTTGTCCTTTGTTATAATTCTTAGCATGTATTTACAGAAATAAGACGTGGTGGCGCTGCGGGTTAAACTGCTGTTGCTGAACTTGCTGACCGGAAGGTTGGCAGTTTGAGACCATGCAACCGAGTGAGCTCCCGTCGCTTGTTCCAGTTCCTGCCAACCTTGCAGTTCGAAAGCACCTACAAATGCATGTGGATAAATAGGTACCACTTGGGTGGGAAGGTAATGGTGTTTCGTCAGTCATGCCGGCCACATGACCATGGAAGCTTGGCCTTGGACAAACGCCGGCTCTTCGGCTTAGAAACGGAGATGAGCACCGCCCCCTACAGTCGGTCATGACTAGGCCATTCAGTCGTGGGGAAACCCTTATATTACTTTACCTTTTATTTACAGAAATACTTGACACTTTTGTGTGCTTAGGGACCAGAGTATGGATGAAAGTAAAAAAGGATGACTGTTAAAGTATAATCTTATTTAGCCTGCAAATGTATTTTGGCCAGCAAAAAACATAAATAATTAAGGGCACAATCCTAACCAACTTTCCAGCACCAGGGGAAGGGCAATGCAGCTCTGAGGTGAGGGAACAAACATTCCCTTTACTTACCTCAGGGAGATGTCAGTGACTGCCCCCCAACTGCAGGATGCAGCCCATGCCCCATTGGCACAGCTATGTCGGGGCTGGAAAGTGGGTTAGGAGCGCGCCCTAACCGTATAACACATGTGAAGGCATGTGAGACTCAAACAGAAATAAAACGTAAGAATCAACAAGACCTAAATAAACAGACACAAATGAAAAATAAAACGTAAGAACATTGGCACATGTTGTCCAAAGTTGGATGAAATCAGACAAAAGATGAAAGCTCATGGACAACATTAAAACAGATCAAAGATAATTACCCAGCGGGTAATTAATCTGTGGAACTCTTTTCCACAGAAGGTGGTGATGGCATCTGGCCTAGATGCTTTTAAAAGGGGATTGGGGCACATTTCTGGAAGAAAGGGACAGATTTCTGGAAGAAAAGTCCATCGTGGGCTGTAGGCCATGATGGATTGTGCAACCTCCTTACATTAGTAGTAGGCTATTTCAGAGTACTGGGTGCAAGGGAGTGGCAACAGGATGCAGGCATCTTGTTGTCTCGTGCCTCCCTGGGGCACCTGGTGGGCCGCTGTGAGATACAGGAAGCTGGACTAGATGGGCCTTTGGCCTGATCCAGCGGGGCTCTTCTTACGTTCTTATGTTCTTAATTTGAAACAGGGTTATAATTGAAAAGGGCAAAGCAGTGAAAATCAAGGGATGGAAATCAAAGTATTGCTGTATTGAATTTGTATCCCGGCCTTCCTTCTAGGAGTTCAGGGCAGCACACATGGTTCTTTCCCTCACTTAATTTATTTTTCACATTTTTATACTGCCCTTCCTCCAAGGAGATTAGGGTGGTGTACTGGTTCCTCCCCTCCTTTTTTCCTCACAACAACCCAGTGAGGTAGGCAAGGCCAATAGGTAGCGATTTTACCTTCAACATTCAAGTTAGGCTGAGAGAGCCCGCCCAAGGTCCCCACAAGGTCCCTGATTACACCAAGATTGGAACCCCGGTCTCCCTAAGCTGGACTAGATAGGCCTTTGGCCTGATCCAGCAGGGCTCTTCTTATGTTCTTATGTTCTTAAGCGCTCCTGAGAGGGCAATCCAAACCGTGGACTGGAATAGGCAGGTCGACACACCTGCCCAATATCCAGCCTGGGGTTCAGATGTCTTGCAGCGCTACCCGGGGAAAGGGGAAAACTTGGGTGACCCCCAAGTTATAAAAGTCTGGACAAGGAATGGGGGAAAGGAAAGCCCTCTCTATCCACTTCCACTGAACTTTGAACTTTGGGGAAAGTGATCTATACGTCTTTTAAAACAAATAAACTGTGCACAAGCCTTCACCATGCCTGCCTCCTGTCACTGGTTTTCTAAAGGAAGGAAAAGACCCAAATATTTTATCCCAAGTCGGAAACGTCCTCTCAGCGTGGACGATGAAGTTCAGAAAGCTTAATTTGTGGTGAAGCTCAACCCAGGATCACAGCTAAAGGCTCACAAGATTGGAATCTCCTTGGAGGCACAGATCCACATATTTTGACCAAGGGAACCCTGCCAGGCACCAAGTCCATAAACGGTCTCAATCATTATGAGACTGAAAACACGAAAAAAAACTTGAAACACAAAAAAACAGGACTAGAGTGGACGTGCCCCTGGGCAGGCGCAGAGTGCATTTGCCTCTCAACCACAGAGAGCTGCCTGCTTACCAAGGATTCATGGAAGTGAGTTCCAGAGGACAGGAGGGGGCTTGCAAGATACCCCCACTACCGCAAAGCAGGCCTTCTACCCACAATCACTCGCTGTACAAGAGTGCGGATGGGGTGGAGTGGGGACAGCTGGCTCGGGCACCCCTCTGGGAGGGGGCAAACCTGATCCCTGCCCAACTCTTTGTGCTTCTCCCATCGTCCCTTTAAACTCACCTCTCTCTTGCAGCCATTCAAAAGCAGGCATCTCCCCAACAAAGCAGGAAAGAGGGAAAATGAGGGGGGGGCAGGGAGAATTGCCCCACTTCCAGTCCCACCCCCGTCTCAAATTTCCCAGATCCTCCAGGAATCCGATGGGATGCTTGCTTTGTTTTTGCAAGCCTTCCGCGATTTCCGTCCCCTGCGGGGCAGAGAACGCCGCTGCTGCCGTCTGCGCGCGCGCTTACCTAGCAGGCGAAGCCCCCATGGAACTCCGTGCGATGTACTTCCCGGGGAAGAAGCGCGCGCGGATGGGCGGGGGGGGGAGAGAGAGAGAAGGACTAAAGAGGTAGGGAGAAGGGAAGAGTCGCACACCGCGCTCCTATTTCCGGTCCCCTGTAGAAGGAGGAAGCAGGCTCCGTAGCTCGGCGCTCTTGTGCGCTTCCAGAGGGGGAGTCGCGGGGGGGGGGAACCTGCTACACGTGGAGCCTGGTGGGCTTCGCACGTTCAGCGTCGCCTCGGCTTCCGATGCAACAGTGGCGCTCCTAGAAGGGGGAGGCAAAATGCTGAGTTTTGCAGGAGGCTGAGCGAAGCGTTTGCAGGAGGTTTTGCAGAGCCGGAGCGACGTTTGTGCAAAATGCTACTACTACGTTTTTGCAGGAGCCTGACATAAGAACACAAGAACATATGAAAAGCCATGCTGGATCAGGCCAAGGGCCCATCTAGTCCAGCTTCCTGTATCTCACAGTGGCCCACCATGTGCCTCAGGGAGCACACGAGACAACAAGATGCCTGCATCCTGTTGCCACTCCCTTGCACCTGGCATTCTGAAGTAGCCTAATGTAAGGAGGTTGCACCACCCATCATGGCCTATAGCCCATAATGGACTTTTCCTCCAGAAATCTGTCCAATGCCCTTTTAAAGGCCTCTAGGCCAGATGCCTAGCTTGGTAAAAAACGTATTTCCTTTTATCTGTTCAGCCCCTCTCCAGGGAGAAAGGGCACTTTACCCAGGGGCTCTGCAAAATATAGCATTTTATCCGCCCTTCTAGGTACACCACTGCACAAGACTAGCCTTCACGCTTTCCTCGGATGATCATGAGCTCTAGAAACTTAAGGGGCCGTTGCAATAGTTGGCTGCCAAAAGGGCAGCCAAGTGGCACTCCTCCAGGGCGAGCGATCCCCCAGAGACAGAGAGAGTATTTATTATTCCAAAACTCCCCTCCCAGTTTAGGGCACTCCAGCTATTTATTTTAATTATTTGAAGAATATATACCATGCCGTTCCCATGCTGAAGCAAATGCCCAAGGAAGCTTACATGGACAGGAAGAGTCTTAAGCACCATGTTTCAATGGGGCTTTTACAAATAGAGTATACAGCATTCTGTGAGAGAAGGGGCAGGAATTGTGGTTTGGAGGTTGAGCCTTGCCCTGCCTGAAAATGCTAAGCAGGATTAGCCTTGGATTGGCTTTGGATGGGAGACCAGAAGTCACTGACAGAGCTTCTGGACTCCCTTAAATGCCCATGGTGTAGTGATCCCTAGAAGGGGAAATGGCCCCTTTCTGCCCCCTATGGTGGGTTGCAACCCATTGTTTGAAGAACATTACACTATAGAATTCATCATTGTATTTATGTTTTATTACAGTGGTTCTCAAACTCAAATGCTTTGAAGAGTCTGTATCTGGTATCTGTATCGAGATACAATTATCTTGTTGTCTCATGTGGTCCCTGAGGTATCTGGTGGGCCGCTGTAAAATACAGGAAGCTGGACTGAATGGGCCTTTGGCCTGATCCAGCTCTTCTTTTGTTCTTATGAATATGTGTCTGAAGAGGAGCGTCTGGTTCTGGTGGCTGTCAAAGAGAAATGCTGTGGAGAATCTTGACTGGCCACCAGTGTGTTTACCTCCGAATTCACCTCACAGTGCCAGGTGCAAGGGAGTGACAACAAAATGCAGGCAGCCTGATGTCCTATGTGCTCTCTGAGGCATCTGGTGGGCCACTGTGAGATACAGGAAGCTGGACTAGATGGGCCCTTGGCCTAACCAGCAGGGCTCTTCTTGTGTTCTTTCTCCAGAGTGTACCACTCAGCCTGGATCTCTGATGTTTACCAGGATGAAACCAACCCACCTGCTGTTCCTGCCTGTTGGCCTCTCGCTTCATCTGGAGGAAGTCCTCAGCCAGGGCCACCTGCCACAGTACACGTCTCTGGGCCATGTTCCCTCACCCAGCTCTGGATCTCAGGACGGCTGGTCAGAAACTGCTGCAGGATCAGCAACTCCAGAGTCTGCTCTTTTGTGTGTATCTCGACCTTCAGCCACCCACAGCAAAGTTCCCTTCAGCTTCTCAGTAGCAGAAACGGCAAAAGTGTTGGCGCTGGTTCTCTCGCCTTTGCAAGATGGCGGCCTTCACTTTCCCATAGTCATCTCTAGCTCAGACATCCAGGCTAATAAAAGCCTGCTCAGCTTCCCAACTGCAGGCTAGCAGGAGTTAGGAAACCCACTTTACTAAAGGTCACTAGCAGGCTTCAGCCACTTGCTTGAAGGAGGCCGGAAAGACCTTTACCTTTTCCCATGGAAATGGCTCCTCTGGCAGCCATGGGATTGCCCAATGGGACCAAGAAAACTCCTCTGCTTTGAGGAACACTTGCCATTGGGTGTCCCAGTGCTGAAACAGCCCATCTCATGGTTTGTGTTTAACCAGCTGTACTCATAAGAACATAAGAAGAGCCCTGCTGGATCAGGCCAAAGGCCCATCTAGTCCAGCTTCCTGTATCTCACAGCGGCCCACCAGGTGCCCCAGGGAGGCATGAGACAACAAGATGCTTGCATCCTGTTGCCACTCCCTTGCACCCAGTACTCTGAAGTAGCCTACTACTAGTGTAAGGAGGCTACAACCCATCATTGCCTATAGCCCACTATGTCCTTTTTGAGATGCGGCGACCAGAACTGGACACAATATTCCAGGTGTGGCCTTAACAATGGACTTTTCTTCCAGAAATCTGTCCAATCCCCTCTTAAAGGCATCAAGACCAGATGCCATCACCACTTCCTGTGGCAAAGAGTTCCACAGATTAACTACCTGCTGGGTAAAAAAAGTACTTCCTTTGATCTGTTTAAACTCTCCCAACCCTCAGTTTTAGCGGATGCCCCCTGGTTCTGGTGTTTTGAGAGAGGGAAAAGAACATCCCTCTATCGACTCTATCCCTTCCATGCATAATTTTGTATGTCTCAATCATGTCCCCCCTCAGGCACCTTTTTTCCAGGCTGAAGAGCCCCAAACACTGCAGTCTTTCTTCATAAGGGAGGTGCCCCAGCCCCGTAATCATTTTTGTCGCTCTCTTCTGCACCTTTTCCAGCTCCACTATGTCCTTTTTGAGATGCGGCGACCAGAACTGGACACAATATTCCAGGTGTGGCCTTACCATCGATTTGTACAATGGCATGATAATATTGGCTGTTTTATTCTCAACCCCTTTTTTAATGACCCCAAGCATGGAATTGGCCTTCTTAATTGCTGCCGCACACTGGGTCGACACCTTCATTGAATTGTCCACCAGCATCCCAAGATCTCTCTCCTGAGCTGTCACAGACAGCTCAGAACCCATTAGCCTATAGGTGAAGTTTTGGTTTTTTGCCCGAATGTGCATCACTTTACATTTGTCTACGTTGAAACGCATCTGCCATTTGGCTGCCCATTCCCCCAACTTGGAGAGATCCTTCTACTCCCTGAAGTTCTCCTCCAGTACTCCCAGTCTTGGGAGGGCCTTTCCTGGTGCTCTGAGATCCCCCTCCCTTGCATAGGCCTTGCTCCTCCATTTTCATTGCTGCTGAATTGCATGGCTGTAATCTCTTGGTATCAAAAGTTCTAGAACAGTGATTTCCGAACTGTGGGTCAGGACCCACCACTGGTCAGGAGCCAATTTCAGGTGGGTTGCAAACAGACATGTCATGTAGCAGGTACGCAGGGGTACGCGAGTACCCGTTCCTAGGATTAGGGCTGGCCCCGCCCATTCGCCCGCCCACTTGTTGACTCCGCTCTTCTCTGCCCCCTGCAACGTTTGAATTGCTTGCACGTTTGAGTTGCCTGCACGTTCTCAGAGCCAGGCAGGCAGGCAGGCAGGCAGTGGAGCAAAGGAGATCGACGGCAGCAGCAGCGTGAGCAGGTAGGCTGCCTGGGGCTCCCTCCCAAGGAGGCGCAGTGGTTCCTGGGGGGGGGGAATCGGAAGCCTGCACAGTGTCCCCGGGGAAGGCCCGGGACTCCCAGGCCTTCTCCCGGGCCGCCGTGCGGCCTACCAAGGAGGTGCGGCGGTTCTGGCTATGACCTCACTTCCGGTGGGCGGGCCCTGACACAAGTGCCAATCAAAAGTGAGTACCTGTTGCTAAATCATTTAGATGCCATTACTGGTTGCAAAGCACCTAGAGCAGCCATACTGAACACAGGTGAAAATGGGATGCTGGAAAGGGGGAGGAGTGTGTGGTTGTTTTGCTTGTGTCAAGGTTGTAAATCGGCTTTTTTCTTTCTGATTCACTTTGCTACTGGAAAATGACTGAGAAATAACCCAACTTATTGCTGCATTCTCAGGAAAGCAGCAGGCTCTGTCCTCACAATGATGGTGCTTCCAGCCGTGTCATCACTTCTGGTGGGTCCCAGACTGATTGTCGTTCTAAAAAGTGAGTCCTGGTGCTAAGCAGTTCGTGAACCACTGTTTTAGAACAAGAACAAAATTCTGCAAAAAAAAGGTTATGCTATTCTAGATTGGAACGAAGTACCTCCCCATCAGAAAGTGGAAAAAGGAATGAGATAGAATGGGCACAAACTCTGTGCCTCTGTGTTATAATGGCCACATTAAAGGAATAAGGAAAATGTATAAGCCAACTATTTTCTACTTTTTTCATCTCACTGTTCGCTGAGAAGGGGCTAATATTATCAAGCCACACCGTCAGTTTTTTGACAATTGACAAGGCACAATGCACTGAGTGGGGCGGGCTCACATCTCCCAGTGGCCCAACTAAGAAATCACTCTCTCTCTCTCTCCCCCCCCCCTCTCTCGCTCTCTCTCACACACACACACGGATTCCCACTGCACACCATTTGTGGCACACTGGTTGAAAATCAGTGCTGGAAACATTGCCTTGCGAAGTCAGAACCCAGGCCAATACTCTCTCTCTCTCTCTCTCTCTCTCTCTCTCTCCTTGTGTTGTACCATGTACCCACAATGCTCTGCGCCCTTCCTGTCCTTTCAACTGGACTGGAAGGAAAGGCGGGACCAAAAGACAAGGTAGCAGCAGGTGCAGATTGGTGGCCATTGGCTCTTTCCCACCTTACTAGAAAAAAAAACTGCAAAGAGGTATCTGAAGAGAGAAAGTGTAGTATAAAGGGGATTTCCTGATACTTCCCCTCCTTATTGGAAAATCATCTTCCCTACAGCTCACCACGCACTCCTCCACGCAAAAATGTATTCTTCCCCTCTTTTTGCTGCAGGGAAATTCATTGGGGGGGGGGGCGGAGCCACCCAGCCTAAACTGCTGGTATTAGATTAGAAATTGCCAAGCATTTCCTATGAGGGCAGAGTAGCATCACTCTGTTCCTTGGCATATCTATGGTGAACACTACATATCAGATCGCTCTGCAGTGCCATTTAAAAAAAATCCACCTTCTGTTGTCTGGATCTATGCTACATTGTTGCAGGGAGGGTGGAAACAGAGTTCAATTTGATACTGGAAGTGACAGGATGGGATGGTGATTGTGCTCCTCTTGGGAAAATTCACAGCTATCCAAACCCTGCCGAGGAAAAGGGGCTTCACGCCCCTTGCTTGCATCTTTGCGTGGCCCCTCTAGCCATTCGCACTCAGTGGATTAACTCTTTGAACCACAATAGACAAGGAAACGCATGCCCTGGTGTGTGCTGTTTTGGGGGAAATTAATTCACTGCTTCTAACATGACTGTGGCTGCAGTTCTGTACTGTACACACTTTCCTGGGAGTAAGCCCCATTGAACACAATGGGACTTACTGCCAAGTAGCCATGCATAGGATTGCACTGTGTTGGTTACCTCCAGGTCACTGCTATGGTCTTGTCTTTGGCCTTTTAAAAAAGCTGGGCACACAACTATGAGCCCAAGCCTAGGTACGTCTACTCAGAAGTAAGTCCCTTATAGTCAGTGGGGCTTACTCCCAGGTAACTGTGGATAGGATTGCAGCCTACATCTCAGTAGCATAGCTATATTGCGTAGTACTATTGTGGCTGAAATCTATACCTGGATTGTAGTGCCTTGAAGTGATTAACACCTAGCCAGTGTCTTCCTTGTGTCAGTATCCCATTTGAAAGCAACTCAGGGAAGGGTAGTTAATCTGTGGAACTCTTTGCCACAGGAGGTGGTGATGGCATCTGGTCTGAATGCCTTTAAGAGAGGATTGGACAGATTTCTGGAGGAAAGGTCCATCGTGGGCTATAGGCAACGATGGATTGTGCAACCTCTTTACATTGGTGGTGGGCTACTTCAGAGTACCGGGTGCAAGGGAGTGGCAACAGGATGCAAGCACAGTGTTCTCGCATGCCTCCCTGGGGCACCTGGTGGGCCGCTGTGAGATACAGGAAGCTGGACTAGATGGGCCTTTGGCCTGATCCAGTGGGGCTCTTCTTATGATTTATACAAACAATAATTTCACTAAATTTCACTATGTTCTTATGAGCCTAAAGACACTTACTAGAGAGTAGTCCTACTGAAACAAATGGGCTCTGCTTCTAAATAAGAACATAAGTACTTCCTTTTATCTGTTTTAACTCTCCCAACCCTCAGTTTTAGCGGATGCCCCCTGGTTCTGATGTTTTGAGAGAGGGAAAAGAACATCCCTCTATCAACTTTATCCCTTCCGTGCATAATTTTGTATGTCTCAATCATGTCCCCCCTCAGGCGCCTTTTTTCTAGACTGAAGAGCCTCAAATGCTGAAGTCTTTCTTCATAAGGGAGGTGCCCCAGCCCCATAATCATTTTTGTTGCTCTCTTCTGCACCTTATCCAGCTCCACTATGTCCATTTTAAGATGCGGCGACCAGAACTGCACACAATATTCCAGGTGTGGCCTTACCATCGATTTGTACAATGGCATGATAATATTGGCTGTTTTATTCTCAACCCCTTTTTTAATGACCCCAAGCATGGAACTGGCCTTCTTAATTGCTGCCGCACACTGGGTCGATATCTTCATTGAATTGTCCACCAGCACCCCAAGATCTCTGTCCTGAGCTGTCACAGACAGCTCAGAACCCATTAGCCTATAGGTGAAGTTTTGGTTTTTTGCCCAAATGTGCATCACTTTACACTTGTCTAATGTAAACATGCTTAGGCTCGCGCTGCATGTCCTGAGTTGATTTTCCAAAATACGTGTAGGAAAAATAAAATAAAACAAAAGATGCCATTCCACCAGTTTGCAAACTGGCAGTACATTTTTTTAATGCATGAAAACTAATTCAACATTTTCTTTTCTCAAATGGCCATATCTGAAAAAGGGAACATAACTCTAACTCTCCATATTTAGTGCAGGGATTCTCTATTAGCAACTTGCTCTCCCATGTAGATTTGCAGGTGTGTTACAAAATTTCGTTGCTTGTTCAGTTAGAGTGTCGATGTCTTCTAATGACAAACCAAACAATGAACTAATGCTTTGACAATCAACAGGATTTTCTCTCTGTTTCCCTCTCTCATCCAGAGGTCCAAAGAAGTTCTGAATCAACAAGAAACATTTCTCAAGGAACAGGGAGGGGCACTACAGATCTGGCCCCACCCCTTCCTCTGCCTATGGCATCAGTCTCACCTGCAAGAATAGGCAGGAGGGTGAGGGGATGAGAAGTTTCCATGCTCACCCATCCAGGATATCAAGGGGGGGGCAGGAAAAAGATGTAGAGTGAGACTAGGGCAAAGGAGAAA